>CM076848.1:146249929-146312371 GCA_039519185.1 Astragalus membranaceus | reverse complement strand
AATCTAGTGGCCAGATCTACTGCCGAATATCTGGTTGGTAGTGCTATGAAGTGAACAAACTTGGTGAGTCTGTCGCAAATCACTCAGATGGCAGTGTGTCCAAAAGAGTTTGGAAGGTGAGTTATGAAGTCCATTGTAAGTTATTCCCAAACCTGACTTGGTGATGATAATGGTTGAAGTAACCCTTGTTTTTTTTGTGGTGGGTACTTGTTCTGCTGGCAAGTGGTGCAGTGTTTGATGAAGAGTTTAACATCTCTGTGGATTCCTGGCCATGAAAAGGAAGCTGACAGTCTCGCCAAAGTGGGTTTAACACCTGAGTGACCAGCTACAGGGGTGCTGTGATATTCATGCAGAAGGGTCCTTCGTAGATCGACTGAGTCAGGTATGAAGAGTTTGCCCTTGTAATAGATCAAGTCATTTGAGTAACTGTAGTTGTTATTCATGTCTGTTTCTGATGTGCACTTTTGAACTAATTCCTTTCCCTTGTCATCTGTCTTGTAAAACTTTTGTAGTTGAGCAATAAGCGTTGGAACTGGAGATAAGATTGCTGAGAGCAGTGTTGCATCCTCTGTGTATTTGCGGCTAAGTGCGTCCGCAACCAGATTAGACTTGCCAGGTTTGTAGTAAATATCAAAACTGAACCCTTGTAACTTAAATGCCCATTTTTGTTGTTCTGGTGTTTGAATCTTCTAACAAGGAGGCTCTTAAGGCTCTTCTGATCTGTGTAAAGGTGAAAATGTCGTCCTAAGAGGTACTGACGCCACTTTTTGATTGCTTCAGTGATTGCAAACATTTCCCGCACATACACTGAGGCAGCTTGCATCCGAGGGCACATCTTTTTGCTGAAGAAGGCTAAGGAGTGACCGTCTTGGGAGAGGACAGCAGCAATGGCAATAGCGGAGGCATCAGTTTCAACCACAAAGACCTTGGTAAAATCAGGGAGAGCAAGCACTGACACTGATGTAATTTTCTGTTTTAACTCTGTAAATGCCTCTTCGGCATCTGTACTCCATGTAAACTTAGTGGAACGCAACAAATCGGTGAGAGGAGCGGCGAGAGAGGCGTAGAGACGCACAAATCGTCTATAGAATCTGGTGAGGCCTAAAAATCCCCTGAGTGCCGTGAGTGAACGTGGCTTTGGCCAGTCTAGTATAGCTTGAACTTTATCAGGATCTGGGGATACACCATTAACAGAAATAACATGGCCTAGGTAATGAACAACATACACTGCAAAAACACACTTAGATAATTTTGCAACAAAGTGATGGGTCTGAAGTAAATCTAAAACAAGTCTTAAATGAAGTAGGTGATCAGATAAACAACGGCTATAGATTAAAATGTCATCAAAGAAAACCAGAACAAACTGTCGTAAAAAAGGTCTTAGTAAATCGTTCATTGCTGATTGAAATGTAGACGGCGCGTTAGACAGCCCAAAAGGCATGACTAAGAACTCGTAATGTCCGTCAAAAGTGCGAAAAGCTGTTTTATGAGTATCTTCTGGTGCAACCCGAATCTGGTGATAACCTGAGCGTAGATCTATCTTGGTGAATATTTTAGCTGAGCTAAGTTCATCAAGAAGCTCATCGATAGTGGGGATTGGGAATCTGTCCTTAACAGTGACAGCATTTAATGCTCTGTAGTCAACACAAAACCTCCAAGTTCCATCTTTCTTCTTAACCAATAAAAATGGGGAGGAGTAAGGGCTATTGCTAGGGATAATAGTGTCTTCTTGTAACATGTCATGGATTAGGGAGGTCATAGCTTCTTTTTGTGAGTGAGGGTAACGATAGGGTTTGACATTGATGGGGGGTGTGTTTGGGAGTAGTGGAATGTGGTGGTCATGAGGTCTGGGGGGTGGTAGGCCGTGTGGCTCTTGGAAGACAGTTGGGTAGTTTTGGAGTATAGAGTGAATCTCAGGTGATAGGGTATGAGCTATTGAGTCAATGAGGTTGTTGGTGCTTTTGTGGGGGTTTAAGCCTCTGTCATTGGGCTCAAAGCTTAGGAGGTGAAGTGAGGCAATTGAGTCTGTATGTAGTAGGTGGCAGAGTTGGTGATAGGTAGTTTGGGCTGGGTTGGGTTTAGGTTCTCCCTTTAGTGTGATGGGCTCATTATTGTGTTGGAAAGTGATTGATGGTATGGAGAAATCTGCCTGAATTGGGCCCAAGGTTCTAAGCCACTCCATCCCAAGGACTACATCAGCACCTTCAATTGGGAGTAAGTAAAATGGTAAGCAAAATGTCTGGTTTTGTAGGTTGATAGGAACGTCATTACAAATCCCTTCACATTGTAAGTGGGAACCATTTCCAACCATGACAGAAAATGCTGGGATTTTTGAAGTGGGCAGTTTCAAATGCTCTGCAATTCTTGGTTGCAGTATGTTATGTGTGCTCCCAGTGTCAACTAGAACCATAACTATCAGTCCACCAATTAGGCCGTAAAACCTGAGTATCTGAGGGGCAAATTGACCTGTTAGAGCCTGAGGTGATAGTTGAAAGTAAGATTCTTCTGGTCCACTTTCAATTTCTTCATTTTGAGATTCAGTGGGGTCTAATTCTTCACCTTCCTCAAGCATGAGTAAGAGATAGCGACCATTAGCACATTTATGCCCCAGAACAAACTTTTCATCGCAATTGTAACATAGACCTTGAGCACGGCGTTCTTCCCGTTGGGCTGGACTGATGCGCCTTATAGAGTATTTAGGTTGGTTTGGTTTTGGTGTGTTTGGGGTGTTTTGGGTGGTAGGTGTAGTGGTTGGGTGTTGGGCTGGCTTGTGTGAATGTGGGTTTGTGTTTGAGGTTTGGCCATAGGTTTGGGGAAAGGGTCTGGAGAATTTGGGTTTGGTGGCTTTAATCTTATCCTCAATGAGTTTGGCTAGAACAATAGCTTGAGAAATTGAATAGGGTCGTTGTATGGCTATTTCATTTCTGATTTCTGGGTTTAAGCCCGAGATAAAACAGTTTAAAATCGCATCAGGTGGTAGCCCTAAGACTCTATTTCCCAATTTCTCAAAGTTAGCTTGGTATTCAGCAAAAGACCCAGATTGTCTAAGCTTAAAAAGTTGGGCTTGGTGATTTTCATAGGTAGAGGGACCAAACCTTAGCTCTAGCGCTCTAGCAAAGGTTGTCCAATCAGCAAGTTGGCTGTTGTGATGCATCCATTTAAACCAACTAAGTGCTTCCCCTTTCATATAAATGAAACCATAGGCAAACGATTTACCATTGGAATGTTGTAAAAGGAAAAAAAACTGCTCAGCTTGGAACAACCATTTCAAAGGGTCTGTTCCATCAAAAATTCCCATTTCTACTTTTGGTTGTCTATATAAGGGATTTGAGGGGTAGTTTGGGAAAACTGTGGAGAGTACATCTGCTGCATAAAATTAGGGAACATATTTTGGTAAGGTGAGGGGTTGTATGGGGGAATTTGGGCAAATGCAGGGTAGGTTGTTGGGCCATATATGTTAGGGGGTGGTATAGGTGGTGGTATAGGTGGTGGTTCAAATCCAGCAAGGGAAACAGTGGGTTGGGTCGAGGTGGGTTGAGTCGGAACTGTGGGTATTGGGGTAGAGACAGTGTGGGAAACAGCATGTTCATAGCCAGGGGGTAATAAAGGCGAAGAAGGGTTACCTGATGAAGGAGAGTGCTGTTGTGCAGGAAACCTGTCATTAATCAGTTTTGTGAGTGTCTCAAATCGTGAATCCATTAGCTGTTGTTGATTATCCAGCCTTGTATTCACAGTACCCAGCTGTTCACCCAGTTGTTGCTCAAGCTGCTGGTTATTTTCATGGAGGACAGCATCCATGTGTTGATAGGAAGCTTGAATGGCATCATCTAGATCCTTGGATGTTGGGTTGGTAGCTTTTGAAGGCATTGAGAAACAAAATGAAAGCACCAATGATAGACTAAGCTAGGCTAATCACTAGATCTAGGGTTGCAAAAGAAGAATAAAACATAAAACAACTCTGATATTTCATTTCCCTCAAAGGAGGCAGCAAATACACTTAAATACTTAGGGTTTTTCGAAGGCTAACGGATCAGACACAATTGGGCCACAGGCCACTTAAGGTAAACATAGACTAAATAAAAACAGCATAAGGTTCGTTACTAATTTCACCCCCCCCCCCCAGAACTATTAAACAAAGCCTTTCAACCATCCAGGTTTTTGGGCCAAACGAATGGGCCTGCTGGTTGCCACCCCCAAATTACTAACATCTAAAGTTCAGGGTGTTACAGACTCTAATTTTGTTAAAGACACCCACCTTAATTTCTACCATACACAATCACATTTTAATGCCAAATACATACACAAAGTACTCAATTATAATACCACGTCAATTAAAATTCTCAATCATATAGCAAGCACAAACAACAATCTATAATATCCCAAGTAGGTAGCTCAGTTGGCGAGCTAAGGGATACCGAAGGAGTGCACCAAATGAGTGCAAGAAGGAGGTCCCGGGTTCAACTCTCAGAAACTAACATTCCCCCACCCCCACTAACATTGCTTATCAAAAAAAACTATGGGTATTACAATAGAGACCAAAAGTTAGTGAAAATTTTATGAGAGACTAAAAAAAATTAAAATTTTATAGGGACCAAAAACATGTTTAAATGTTCATTAAATACCTATAGTTATTACTATTAATAATCCAATATGTATTGTAATTACAATATTATCAAATAATAAGTTTATACAAAAAATGTTGTCAAAAAAAAAGTTTATACAAAAAATATAAAATATTACATGATTAAATAATACGTTATTTTTTATATATTAAATAAGAAATATATTGCAAATGTCATAAAATGTACTTTATTTAAGTTACCTACGAAAGAAAAATATTTCATTGCAATTCCTTAAATATAATATATAGATATCACAATATTAAACGTAATTATTAAATCTTTTCATAAATGACGACTTCACTTTGTTAAATTTAAAATATCATTTATTTAGTGAAAATTAATACTGGTCATCTACTGTGTATAAATATACTTTATATTAAATACGAGAAACATATTTACTACACTTTAATCATTATTTATTTAGGCTTAACTTACATTACACGTATTTATATACTATCATTTAATATTTCTTCAACCTTTTTAATAGGTTTAAGCCCAGTATTAGCACAAAATTCCAAAGAATTCAGATACATATTATAGAATTCCAATTGTTAGAGGTCGGATCAATGTTTTAAAACTCGGATCGGTGACCGACTCGGTGAAGGTACCGGGTCACTGGGTCAATGGTCAGACCGAGGGGTCGACAGTTGAACCGCATGACCAAAACCGGAACCGGATGACTCGGACCCGGTCTCTAATTCGAGAATTTTCAATACCTATATAGTATATAATATAAATTTTGTCCCTGTAAAATTAATAACTATGTTTATTTTATATCTACTAAAATATAAAAAATTCTCAAATTTTCAGGACCTATATATTTCATACTTATAAAACTTAATTTGCTAAAATTACACATCATGCCTATTTTATTTTTATTTGCTTGATATATATTAAATAAATTTTAAAAGTTCATATCATGCTTCAATAAATATTTAGAACAAATTTCATAAGTTAACAACTTAATATTAAATAAATCTTTAAAAAAATACTTAATATTAAATAAGTTTGTTGAAACATAATATTAACATTACAAGCTAATGTCATGAGGATGAGCGTACTTGACTTTTAGGAAAAGAGGTACCAATTATATATATTTGAAATAAATAATATCCTCAATAAGATTGGTAGCTTCATGGTAGCACTCAAATTTGCTTTCAACAGGTCAAGGGTTCAAACCCCACTAATGACATTTTGTTGAGGGTTTTGAGTCTTTTTTGTTTTAAGTAGTTTACAAATAGTCCCACATCGGATAGAATGAACGGAACAGGGAGGAGAATGAGATATAAAAGCAAGGCGTATGTCTTTTTGGTTTTAAGTAGTTTACAAATAGTCCCACATCGGATAGAATGAACGGAACAGGGAGGAGAATGAGATATAAAAGCAAGGCGTATGTCAATGGGAAACATACTTACCTAGATGGCAATCACTAGTGGGGGCCTGCGTTCGCGCGGCCCCTCCCAATTACAATTCAAAGATTTGATAAAAAAAATGCACAACCCGGTCTGGTTCGAGCCAGGTCACCGGTTTTTTCAAAAACCGGCCGAGTCACACCGGTTCCCACCGATTCGCTACATGGCCGATCCAAAACCTTGACCGGCTCGGTTACCCCCCCGGTTCGATCGGTCCGACTGGCCGGCCCGAGCCGGTTTTTAAAACACTGGGTCGGGATTGTAACTTAATTATTGTAATTGCTAAAAATGATTACATGTTTATGTCTTATTGTTAATTATTTATAGAAAAATTCACTAAAATATTAGTATTTCAAATGATGCGCAAAAAGAAAGTAGTTAAATAATAATTAATATATATATATATATATATATATATATATATATATATATATATATATATATATATATATATACATCAGTTTTATTATATATATATATATATATAGGGTTAAATATGTTTTTGGTCTCTATAAAATTTGGACTTTTTAAGTTTAGTCCCTGCAAAATAGAAATAGGTATTTTAGTCCCTCATTTATTTTTTCGTTTGCAATAATAGTCCCTGACATTAATTGCTGCTGAGTGTTGTGTGATGAGTGATTTGAGCCGATCCTCAAAAGCGGTTCACAATTTATTCTTAAGACACGACCCAACTTCCTAGTGACTACCCTTGACACGGACTTACTTCTTGAGTCTGTTATGTCTCGGAGTTCCGCTTGTCACTTTGACTTAGATTACCTCATTATCAAAACTTAACCTGCAACACAAGATATCCACATTCTCCCCCTTTTTGATGATGAAAAAATTTTGATTCATCTTATGTGGGAGGTTAGTTCATCAAGCAAAACAATGCAACTATTCATGATATGTATCTAGACTCCCCCTGACTAAATGCAAAGTGACAATCCTATCTGCATCTTGTAACAATCCTATATTTCTCCCCCTTTTTGTCATGATCAAAAGGGTTAATACGAAACTTAGTTGGTGAGTCGAAAACACAGCTAATAGTAAAAGTGAGTCCATTGCATTTAAAAAATTCGGCATAAACCACAAAATGGCTTGAGAGTCGGGTTGCAACACAAGATAGCCAAACAGTTCATATTTCATTCAAATAAATGATAAAACAATGATTTAATGTTCTCTTCGAAAGAAAAATAGACTTCTTTTTGCAATGGTTTTGAAAAAAACTATCAGCCGGCAATTTTGAATACTCAACTAAATCAGTCATACAGTCACCTTTTTTAGCATGATTTCTAAGTAAATGATGTCTAGACTCTATATGCTTAATTCTAGAATGTTGAACGGGGTTCTTTGATAGATTAATTGCGCTTGAGATGTCGCATTCAAACGGACTGTCATTTATATCGACAGCATAGTTGAGATGTTGTTTACTCTATTTCCTATTATTCTAACTTGCTTACTAATGATGTCCTCAATGATGCATGAAATGAGATCAAGGATTACTCTATTTCAATACTCACATGTTTGACTAAAACTTAATAAATTATTCTTAAGTTCTTCTACATAAAGCACATTTCCAATAGAGGTGGATAAGCCTTTACAAATCTTACCTTCACCGAGGATTCTTCCTCTATTGTTATTATCACAAGTCACATGACCGCTTTTTCTGGGGGTGAGTGTTAAGAGCTTTGTTATATCTCCAGTCATGTACTTTGAGCATTTGCTATCAATGTATTAATATGTCCCCCATACCTTGAAACATACCTGCAATAAGATCAAGTTGAAAATTTTGGTCCCCAAATTTCTTTGGGTCCTTGTGGGTTAGTACTTAGTAGAGTCCCTTTGGTAACCCATACATTTTTCACAACTTGTCTTTCTCTAGCCATGCACACAGATTCAGCATGTCCTAGTTTGGCACAGTAATAACATCTAATATATGGACTAGTAGTGAACTTAGGCCTATAATGCAAATTTCTTTTCATGGAAGTGTTTCTTTGTGGCCTAGGATGCACTTGTTGTTTGTTTTGTACATGCATTTTTCCTAATGTCCATTCAAGCTCATGGATTTTCTTTTCATATTCAGTGCACTTATCACATACAAAGTTAGCTTTAAAACAACCAAGACTGTTATTTTCTTTTCTAAGTTCTAATATTTCCTTAGTCAAGGTGATAACTTCATTTTGAAGATGGGCAACTGTTTTCTTAGATTGTGTTAATGCTTTAGCTAGTTTCAAATAATCATTATGCAATTCAAGAAATGCTTCATGTAATTCATCATATGCATTTTGTGAAGTTTCAGAGTTAGAATCTACCTCAGTTTCATTTTCATTGTTGTGGTCGGCCATGAGAGCAACTTGAGCATCTTCACTTTCTGAATCATCTGATGAGTCCATGTCATTTGCTTCCCATGCTATGTAGACTTTTTTACCCTTGTTTCCTTTAGATCCCTTTTTCTCAAACTTTGACAGTTTTCTTTGTAATTTTGGGCACTCCATCTTCATGTATCTGGATTTGCCACATTCGTAGCAAGTTGGTTGACTTGAGGAGTTTTCCTTGCGTGAGAATCTTTTGGGTGGAACATTCTTCTTGAGAAAGCTTTTCCTTCCCATGAACTTTTTGAATTTTCTAACCATTAGATCCATATTCTCATCGTCTTCCTTATCTTCATTTTCCGAATCATCACTATCATGAGGTGGATTTGAACTAGAAGCCTTGAGAGCTAAGCTTTTCTTTTTCTTGTCTTTTTCTTCATTCTCTGCTAGACGAGTGAGCTCTAACTCGTGCTCTAGTAGTTTTCCAAACAAAGTGGCGAGAGTCATGGTAGTTAAATTTCTTGATTCAGTTATCGCAGTTACCTTTGGTTGCCATTCTCTGTTTAGGCATCTCAACACTTTGTTGATCAAGTCTTCGGCAGGAAACGATTTTCCTAATGAACCCAATTTATTCACTATGTGAGTGAACCTCTTTTTCATTTCTTGTATAGATTCTCCTTGATTCATTCTGAATAATTCATATTCCAGGATGAGAGTATTTGTTGTTGCTCTTTTTACCTCATTAGTACCTTCATGAGTGACTTGAAGGTTGTCCCACATTTCTTGAGAAGTTTTACAATTTGACACTCTGAATAATTCATCAGGACTAAGTGCAGAAGTGATAATGTTCTTTGCACTAAAATTGTGTTGAACTTTCCTTTTATCATTATCCGTCCATTCATTTCTTTCTTTGACTATGAGTGCGCCATTAACCATGTGTGTGGGAACAAAAGGTCCATTTTCCACGGCATCTCATACATCTATATCTACCCCTTCTATGAATATTCTCATTCTTTCTTTCCAATATGCATAGTCTTCCTCGTTGAATCCTGGAGGACGGGTAAGAGATGCACCTTGTTGCGTAGACCAACCTGAAGCCATTTCTCTTGAAGCTGCTAGGCCCTTTAAACAAGAGTCTAACTCTGATACCACTTGTTACCAAGTGGCTTCAGTCTCAAGAGGGGGGTGAATTGAGATTTTAAAACTTTTTCCCCTTTTAACGACATAGATCAATTTTTCGCGCAGGTTTATGGAACGAACGAAAAAGAAATAAAAACAGTAAATAACACAGGAGATCTTATACTAGTTCAGTCACCTCCCAGTGACCTACATTCGGTCCTCACAACCCTTTTGATATTTTCCACTATCAATACAAAGCTTAACCGGGTTCTTTAAAACCCTTACAACGGGGGCAATCTTCACCTAGGATACCCCATCTTTTGAAAGAGCCCTCAAGATCTATTACCAACAAGAGATACCCCACCCTTGTTACAACCACAAACCCTAGAGAGATACCCCACTCTCTAGTATAAACCAATCACAACTTTAAAATAGATTACAAGAAAGTAACAAATACTTCTATGAAGGTGGATACAACAACTTGAAGATTCCCAACCCAATCTAACCCTTGAGAGAGATCAGCTCAAAAAGATGAAGAACTTGAAGAACAAAAGTAATGGTGAAATAGGGTTTTGCAATTTGATCTGTGAATATTAGGGTTGTACGATTTGTACAGCCTTAAGTCCCTATTTATAGACTTCGTAAAAATCTGACCGTTGGGACAAATTCTAATACTGACTCAGTAAGTGAGAAATCGATTGTTTGCTTGAAACCACTTGGCATGACAATCGATTTTGTGCTTTGAATAAAAACAAATTCATAAGTGAATGATCGATTGTTTACTTTTAAAACTGAGTGTGAAAATCGATTATGTACTTAAAAAGAAACAGGAACATAATCAATTTTATACTTTAAACAAATAAGGCCATGATCGATTATGTGCTTTAAGAAAAATGAGATTTTGTGCTTCCCACACTCAAGCTCATAATCGATTTTGTGCTTGATAAATCAAGTCCAAAATCGATTGTTTGCTTTATAAAAAAATGGATAATCGATTTATATGTTTTGAAAAACAAGTTCATAAGTCAAGAGGATAATCGATTGTGTGCTTGTCCATAAATAAAGAGGACAATCGATTATGTGCTTTCAAAAACTATTTTCTCATTCTGTGATGCTTGTGATAATTTGTGCCAAACTTATTTGGCATGCATACGTTAGGTTTACTGTGTGAGTGCTGTGTGATGAGTGATTTGAGTCGATCCTCAAAAGCGGGTTACAACTTATTCCTAAGACACTACCCAACTTCCTAGTGACTACCCTTGACACGGACTTACTTCTTGAGTCTATTATGTCTCAGAGTTCCGCTTGTCACTTTGACTTAGATTACCTCATCATCAAAACTTAACCTGCAACACAAGATATCCACAATCACGAGCCCTTAATCGATTAAAGGGCTTCTGGAGTCGTTTTCTTAAATTTGTCACCTCAATAATCTATTATGGTAACTGATTATCATAATAGATTAACATAATAGATTAAACTGTGCAGATTTGCTATTTTTCTGATTTTCCCCTCAATTCAATGATCTTTCCATCTTAAAACTAACCATACCTTGTGTCATATAATAAATGATGGTGTCCTTATTATTGCCAATTGTGAATGTTTAAGTTCTTTTTTTATCAAGTGTGATGTGTTTGGAGGTCACAGTTAAACGATTTTGTGTCGTTCCAAATTCTTTTCAAAAACTCGTGTGAGAAAACTATTTAGTACATAGATAAGTACACCCATAAACGAATTAAAGATCGGATGATGTACTTGGAGTGGTGTCATGAACCAATCTCAAGGCCCAAGAGGTTTTGCTCAACGAGTAAAAGATGAAGAGGGGGTTCCACAAAGTGTACGTAGTAACATTTATATTATGTAACTCTATTGCGTTAGGGGATGCATCATAGGTAAATGATAAAAGATATTCGAAGCCTATTATTGTAAGCAGTCTTGAAAGGACTCACTGAGATTATGTAATCTCACCTCTCATTGTTGTTCTTTTTAAGACAAACAGGTGAAAGTTAAGGAAGGTTTATAGCAACCAGAAAGGATTTCACCCTTGAAGGATATTGATGTTTATGAGTTAAAGCACATTGTATTTTTGCTAGTTTCATGATGAGGATCTTTGTATTATGTTGATGTATTAGGCTCAGCCTAAGATGTAGTAGGATTCATATACTTTGTAATTTGGATTGAGTTGGTCGTGTCGACTCCGATAGGTGCATGGAAATTGGTTTATGTTCAAGATCTTCAATTAAAAAATTTAATAAAAATCCTATCATTGTGAGTCATTCTGGTTATAAGTTGATCCAATTTGATAATCTAAATTATGAATGCGTACTCTAAAATATCTAAAAGGTAATATTCTGGATTTTATTACTAGTTAAAATCTAGGATGTTATAGTAATGTTTTGAAGTTTACATTTTAACTCGTGCGTGAAACTTCTTTCAAACTTATTTTAGGACTGACCAACTAATTAAAACTACATTTATAGATTCAGACAGGGTTTATAAATCGAACTCAAGGGCTAATGTAAATGAGTGGTTGTTAAAGGAGAATTTGGCAATCCGTTCTTCAACCTAGAAATAGGAAAGCCTAGTTCATAAGGTGAACATTGTGGGTACATAATATATAGGGGTGAACCTATTTAGAGCTTAGACATAAGCCCTTGTAATGAGACTCTAACGTTAGTGAATGAAACGCACACATCAAACACTACAGGAATGAAATGGCAGAAAAGTTTTTAAACAAATATTTTCCACCCATCAAAAATATCAGAATGATGAATGATATTACATCCTTTCGACAAACACAGTTTGAATCCCTGTTTGAAGCATGAAAAAAATTCAAAGAATTGTTGAGAAAAAGCCCTCATCGTGGAATCCCTGTCATCATTCAAATGGAAACATTTTATAATGGATTGAAATCACAAACCAGACTTATGCTTCATGCCTCATCTAAGGGAGTGTTGACTCTAATACCCAGAGTAAATTTTATTTACTATGAATATTATTAATTGCAATGAATTGATGATTGAGTAATCTATTTGATTAGATGTGAAACTTATATGCTTTGTATGCTTGTTTGTTAATTTGGTAGTGATATTGTGCAAAAGAATAGGGAAGGGTGTGAATACTAAAGGGTCTATGGACACAAGTCCAAAGATTTTATACTAAGCCCATTCCCTTAGTTCCAATTCTAACTTCAGCTGAGGGAAAAACTAGCTCTCACTTACACTAAGACCACATTCTCAATTTCAACAAAAAACACAATCACACTTTTATGAAAGTAAGAGAGAAGAGAGGGGGTCGAAGAGGGAGAAAGAAAAGGGAACTCCACTTCCCATAGCTCAACTGAAATTCTTTCACAATCACTTATTTCCTTTCACATTCCATCATAGATTGAGAGTTCAAAAGCATAAAAGCTCAGCCGGTCCAACCTCATCTTCTATTCCTTTCCTCATTTTCGAAAATGTCCAAGGTTAAGGGTGGATTGAGCTGAATGTTTCTGGTTTTCATGTCAACTCAAGAGCTTGATTAGTACATTTTGGAAGCTACATTGTTGATTCCAAGGCTTAGGAGGAAGGTTTGGACTCTAGGACAAATTCTTGAAGTTCTAGGAACTTGTAGAGTGGTTGGGGGTCAATTTCTTTCTTGATTTGTTGTGCAACTGAATTGCAAGATCTTATCATTAACATGATCTTGTTCTGAACATAAGTGAAATGCATGCGTGTTTGTTGATTTGAACTTTGTGAAATTCTAAATGGCACTTGTGCTGAAATGCAATTGTTGCAAAATGGTTGAACAAATTGTAAGCCTTATGACCAAATTGAATGCATAAATTCAAGTATATATGTATAGTTTCCCCTGAACTCTATGTGTATAGTGTATTTGAAGTTGAGTTTGTGAGATTGGATGAGTAAAAGAAACCGAGAAAGGGGAAAAAGGGACTTATTTTCACAAAATCTACACCTCTAGGAGGCGCACGACCCATGCCCCCAGGGCACACGACTAGTGCAACTCTCTGGTGCCCAAAATTTTGAAAGTTACAAGACGCATGACCCGTGTACTATGCACACGACCCGTGCGTCCCTTCTTCCCTAAGTTATGAAAACCTTATTTTCTCCTCGTTTTGATACCTAACTTGGTTCCTAAACTTAACCTCAAATACAGTGAGTGTACTGCGTTTTATGATTATATCATTGTCTTAAATATGAGTTTGGATTGATATAAAAGTATGGGAGGTCATGTCTCCTGAGTTCAAGGCCCAAGATTGTTACTCAACGAAAGTTGAGTTGGGTTCTCTGCTGAAATTGATATAATTCAATTTCTCTTGGATTACGCTAAGATAAGAATACAACTAAAAGACAACGAGAGGTAAATGGTGAAGAGTTTCAAAAGAACTCACTAAGATTGTTAATCTCACTGTTTATATTGTTGTGTTTTCAAATTGACAGGGTAAGACCAATCAAGGCGAGGAGAAGTAAGCGGCTGTTTTGGTTACTTCAGTTTAAGAGATCTTTTGGGATCAAGTTTACTTGTGTTTTATGATTATATGATTGTCTTAAATATGAGTTTGGATTGATATAAATGTATTGAGTCATACCCTATGTTTTGATCGAGTGAGGAAGCTAAGAATCCAAAGTATGCATAAGATACTATGGGATGACGATCCAAAGTTATGAGGTAGCATACTTGGAATGGGAGGTCGTGGCTCCTGAGTTCAAGGCCCAAGATTGTTACTCAACGAAAGTTGGGTTGGGTTCTCTGCTGAAATTGATATAATTCAATTTCTCTTGGATTACGTTAAGATAAGAATACAACTAAAAGACAACGAGAGGTAAATGGTGAGGAGTCTCGAAAGAACTCACTGAGATTGTAAATCTCACTGTTTATGTTGTTGCGTTTTCAAATTGACAGGGTGAGATCAATCAAGGTGAGGAGAAGTAAGCAACTGTTTTGGTTACTTCAGTTTAAGAGATCTTTTGGGATCAAGTTTACTTGCTTAGTCCTCCCTAATAAGCTGTTATGTATTGAATTCTGAGACATTAATCTTTGATTTCTGTAATAAAAGTTAAAGTACTGTGTAGAACCGTCTTTTGGATTTGAGCTATAGTTTTTCATTTGACTCATGTATTAAGTCTTTATATATGACTTAAAGTTATCCACTTTGTGTTTATTCCTCTTGGAAGTAATAGAGATGGTTTATTCCTGTCTAGTTCTGATTTTTAAATCCTTAAGCGATTAAAGTTCTGATTTTTACTAAGTGTTAGATTCTCAGTATTTCTTTTAAAGATTGAAATATTAGGATGTTACATTGACGAATTCATCTTACAATGATACCTATGAGTTGATAGAGAACATAGCCACGGATAGCTATAAAATGGCCAACAGATAGGGACAATGCTCAAAAGAAAACAGTCGGTGTACATGAAGTTAGTGGAGTGACTGCTCTCTCTGCACAAGTAGCATCCCTCACCAACATGATCAGAAATCTCAACACACCCACTACTACAACATCCAGTGTTGCAGCAAAACCAAAGGCCATAGCAGCTACCATCATGCAAGCACCTTCAGGAACTAGTTGTGTATACTTTGGAGGAGGGCACCTATATGAAGAATATCCTAGCAACCCTATTTCTGTTAAATATGTAGGGTACAACAAGAATAACAATTCCTACTCAAACACATATAATCTTGGCTGGAAAAATCACCCAAATTTTAGATGGGGAGGTAATCCAGCTACATCACCCAATGCTACAACACCTGCCACACCACCACAATTCCCTGCTCAACAAGTCCAAAGACCATTTGCACCAACGATTGATAACTCCTTGGAATCCCTTCCGAGAGCATTCATGAGTGTTACTAAAGCTTCAATTCAGACTCACGGTGCTACTCAGTAAGGAGTTATGACAAGTCATAGAAGATCCTAGTATGCATTTCTGGTTTCTCTTCCCTTGGAAGCTGTCTGAGTATAGCATTAGTGTGGGACTTGCATGTTTTCCTTATGTTAGGGTTGTATTTGTTTTCTAGCATATGTCTTAGGCTGTTCTTTATTTTTTAAAGCTTTTTAAGAATTTATCTACTCTTTGGTGTTTCTCTTCAAAGACTATTAGGGATGTTCTGCCTTGGATTTTGGTGTACTTGTTGCGATTTAGTTTTAGCACCTGATTTATGTCTTTAAAATCAACTACTTTTTCAAACAAGTAGGCTTTGGCAAGTGAAAAGAGTGTATCAATCAGAGCATAGTGTGGCCCATCAAAAGGATCAAGTGCGTTTCTAAAATGCTTTTGTACACCGGGTTCCATGAGCTTGCAAAGAGCTTGAAGGATCGGACTTTAAGACCCAATCGACTTCCTGAAAAGGATTTCGGGTTATAGTATCGAACGGGATACTTGTGATTTATTTTATTGAGTCAGTTAAGAGACAACATTAATTCGCTCGGTTCAAATACGTTTACGCGTTATCTAAAATTCTAAATGAAAGTTACTTCTAATATTTGATAGAAACAACTTTCACATGGTATTCCTCCCCTCTTCCTAATGACCTGGGCAAACATGGAAATGTGCTTCCATGATAGAATCAACTGTACCTAAACCAGAAGTCACCGTAGTCGACCTTGTGAACATATGACAGAGGGTGGATGAGCCACTAGCCGGTTTTATTGAAATATTCAGGAAAACGGTCGAAAAATGCTTAGTGCATTTCCTTGAGTCACACAATTCACTTTCATGGTCATTTCTGGAATGCACCCTCAACTAAAAGGGAAGTTTGTGGAACAAGCATGTGTTGACCACAACAATTTAGCTTCAAGATCTATTCAAATTGAACATTTCATACAAGAGAAAGAAAAAAGAGAGCTACCTAATTGAGGCCGAGGTCCATACCTAGTGGTTGTTGTAGATACCGAGGACGATTCGGATTATGATGACTCAGGTGAGCCCACGGTAAAGAGAAGGAGGATCATGAGAACAAGACCGAGTTAAATATTCCAGTTGCGTTGGGTGAGTCATAAACTAGCTGTTTTGCATCTAATCAATAGCATAACAACTTATTTGGATGTTATGACCTCGTGTTTTCTGGAAGTGGTTTTCAAGCTGCCACAACTATCCCTCTCATTCGCTAGGTTACAACGGAAAAAAGGGAGCATCTGATAACACCTAAAAGTGTTAAGATGTTAGTCGTGGGAGACCTTAGCCAAGGTAACTGCTCAATCAGGCCAAGTGAGCTGATTTGTTTAGAATTCTCATAAATAAGCAACCAAATTTCCTATACTTCTTATAGATTCTCATATTTTATCTAAGTAAGTTTCTACAAAGGAGTTATTGATAGCCTCAGCAAAATGTGATCAATGTGAGCCTTCTAGGAAGAAGAAAGGGTATATTTAGCCTAGGGCTAATATGGTGAATGTTGATTTGTCAAGGATCGTTAACTTTAATAAGATTCCATCTGTTGTGAGGCCTATTAAGAATTGGAAAGTCTTTGTTAAGGGAGATGAAAAGGGGGATACCTTGAAGAAAAACCCTTAGAAGAATCTCAGTGTTATGCTTAGGGTTAATCTTTATGCTAAGAATGCTTAGAGGATGGATTTTCTTGGTGAAGCTGAATGTATCAACTAAGGGACCAATAGCTGATGAGGACCCAGTAGATAAAGATAGCAAGGCAAGGCGTGTAGCGGTTGAACTAGTTTAGATGCCTAAAATATAGGAGATGGTAGTTATTATCCACTATCCGTTCCAGTAGGCGTTGTGGAGCGGCTTTGCTAGGTTTTAAAGCACGTGAGAGTTAGTGTATGTTGATTTTAGCCGATGCAACCATTTTGTAATTATGGTTAGCTATAGGCTAGTGATCATGGACTATAGAGACCATTGTAAATAAAAAATTATCTAGGAAATGTTTATACACATAATATTCAATCAAACATCTCATTTCAAGCATTTTTATTCTTCCTTTATGTTCTGGTAAAAAAAATTCTTCCTTTATGTTATGCATTGTTGTAGATTAATCCTAGACTAGCTTATTCATCTCTCACGCCTAATTCTAACGCTCTTTGGAGTAGTTAGTGAGCTCATAACAGAGGAACTGGGTTTCTTCCTCAGTGTAATGGTTTGAAGAAAGTGAAGCACAACGTCTAGGCTTTAGCTGATCCACGGCTAAGTTTAGGATCAAACTGGAAGAACGAATTTTCTGTTTTATTGAATTTCTTTATAATGAGTGTTTGAATTAAAACTAACAGAGTTTAAGCGATGTGAATGTGTTGAATACTTCTACTTATGGACAATTATATTCCATGTTTGTTAGGAAAGGCTGTTTGCACAATTTTGACCAACATTAAGTTTCTTTGCCTTGCACGATGCGACAAAAGACTTATATATATATATATATATATATATATATATATATATATATATATATATATATATATATATATATATATATATATTTCATAGAAAAAAATTGTATATATACCATTTTTAAGCTGCACATTACCCTTTGCTAATTCATTATTTTTATTTTAAGCCTCCTTAATACATTAACGGGTCATTTTTGCCCCTTTAACAAACTTAATTGCTAAAAAAACTTATTAATCAATGAACATTTGAAGAAGCAATTGAATAATTTCATGGTGCAAAAATGACCACCTAGTATATTAAGGAGCCATAAAATAAAGATAAAGAATTTACTAAGGGTAATGTGCAACTTAAGAAATTCTACATATACGACATTTTTTGCAATGATGTGTGTATATATATATATATATATATATATATATATATATATATATATATATATAACTTCTTTTAGACTATAATTTAAGCAACCAAACCATTTAGGGTTGATTAGAAATAGTCGTGGAAAATAATGGCTAAAAGTGTCAAATTTATTTTTACACTGATCCTCTTCTTTTTCTTGTTGATCCTCTTTACAGGTGAAAGTCAACGTGTAAAATGTACTAACGTTAAATGTAAACATTCCGATGATTGCGAGGAAGTTTGTCTGAGTTATCCCTGCGAATATTACGGGTGCTTTGTCGATGGAAGTGATCTCGGGTGCCTCGACAATGCGTGCCAATGCAAAGTTTGCACGGAAGTTGTCGCATAAACAGAATTGATTTACCACTCTTACAATGTCTCTCATTATTATTCCTATAAAATTTCCGTTGTTGTTATAGACTCACTTAAATATTAATATATGCAACTATGACTTTTGTTCGTCTCTCCAAGTTATGGAGAATAAAGAAGCGTTTGAAAATTTGACCAAACTTCATCCTTGAAATAAACCAATTTGGTTATGTAAAAAATAGTATGTGTGTGTATTGAATTGTCTTGGAAGTCAGTCTCGGTCAATAAATCTGGGTCGAGATGCTACCAGTGTGTGATTTTGAACATGCTTCAAGTGATGCTCCGAGACGTGTCCCTTCGTGTTGATCCTGCGAGTTGGTGGTACCTAAAAACACTCCGGCACTCAAGTCAGCTCAGAGAAAAGGTGGCAGGGAGTAATAAATGTGCACCGGTCTCAGTGGTAGTGATGCGGCGCGATTTCTTTCGTGAGATACATGATAACAAAATAAGTAGCGACTATGTGATGGGATGCGAGTTGATCCTGATAGCTAACCGCTGTTGGATCATGGACCTAGGCCGCTAAGATGAGTCCAATCTACATGGCGAGGGCCAATCCAGAATAGCTGCCTCCCGAGCTGGGAGTGAGAAGGCCTCAACTTGAAAACCTAACAATTGTGCTCAACATTAGCCGAGTTCTTTGCCAAATGGGGACAACTTCCTCCACAGTGGTGTGGGGGGGGGGGGGCGCCATTGGCGTTGCTTTTATTGATCTGATCGTTCCTTTGATTGTTCAAGCTCTGAGATACACATTGATCCTTCTGCCCTAGTTCTTTGCGAGTTAGACAAAGCGGCGGGTAGGGACTCGCTACTGCAACGAATCTGTGTTTTAGAACTATGGCCTACTTACCATCCTTCATGTTGCCCTCCAGGCATGTCAGGTGTGACACCTGAGGCCGACGAGGGCAGGGAGTGCTTGCCGGTGCAGAGCATGCAAAATGAGTAGCTCTTGGCATGCTTAGGCGAAGGGATATGTGAATGAACCGAAAATGCACAAGAATGAGAGGTATCCTGAGGTTGTGCAGGTATGGGACTGTGTAGTTGAAGGAAGGTTTAAAATAATTGATTGGGACTACCTATACCAACAAATGCATTATCTTTTCAGGATCTCTGAATATAATAACTTCATGGTTAAGCGCGCTTGACTTGGAGTGGTAGTGGGATGGGTGACCTTCTGGAAAGTTTCCTGGAAGCGTGTAAGTGAGGACAAAACACGCTGAAAGGACTCGTGTTTGTTTGTGGGGAAAGTCGACAATCCAAAAAAGATGTTTGGGTTGTTACAAATGGTATCAGAGTAAACCTCTCCTAGTACGGTGTGGTTCGAGGACGATCCAGGCGAAAGATGGTGAGCAAGTGACGGCTCAGGCTGACAAGGGTGTGGGGAATGATCCTCGGTGTAAAACATGGACATTGAACGGCTCCTGGCACACTTTAGGTGAAGGGACACGTGAATGAACCGAATACGCGCTAGAATGAGAGGGATCCTTAGGTTGTGTAGGTATGCGACTGTACAGTTGAAGGAAGGCTTATAATATATGATTTGGACTACCGACGCCAATAAATGCATTACCTTTTCAGGAGCCCTGAACATAAGAACTTCATGGTTAAGCGTGCTTGACTTGGAGTCGTAGCTGGATGGGTGACCTTTTGGGAAGTTTCCCGGAAAGCGTCTAAGTGAGGACACAACATGGTGAAAGGACTCGTGTTGGTTTGTGGGGACAATCGACAATCGTAAAAAGCAGTCTAGGTTGTTACAAATGCTAATGTGACAGTGATTTCTCAATAATAATTTGATAAAGAAATTTACGGAAAATAACGGACTTTCTTGAAATAAATTAAAATAACATGAATAAAATAAAATTAGAAAAAATTTACATCTTGGATTTGACTAATTTTATTCGCACTCGGGAAAAAGACACAATGTGCATTATTCTTTCTTTAAATTTACAGAGACTTATAAAAATTCTATTTAAATAAAAATACATTGCAAATAAAAACCATCATTCCGACATCACACCTAGTCAGAGCTTGACACCAAATAACCACGAAAAGATGAGGACTAGAATCCCACATCCAAGAACTTCCCACGGAACTGGACTTCCAACCAAGGCACGTGCATCGACACAACATTTATGAAAAAGATAGTTGCACGGTGAGAATCACATCCGAGCCATATTTAGACCATAAGGAAAAACACATATTTTCTATGCATCAAGTGTTAAGAGTTAGGATAATTTGGGAAGGCTTTTTGGAGTAAGTTAAAAACACTATTCATTGTTTATTATAGTTGTAGCACTTTTAGTTAACTTTCCAACCTATCCAAGAACAATCAAATCGGGAGTTCTGGATCAAAAGACACGAATAAAACAGTCGAAAAGTCTAGCAACCAGAGACTAGCACGACCCTTGCTAAAGGAGCACGCCTACGCTGGACTAGAAAGTCAGTTTTTAAGCATGTTTAAGCATCCTATAGTACCAAAACGACCTCAAATCCTCGACCAAACCATAATACAAACTTAATACATGTAAAATTCAAGTTCAAACAAGATTAGAACATCATCATCATCATCATCATCATCATCATCATCATCATCATCATCATGCAATTCACACAAAGATTCTAGGCATACAAAATCACCCATTTGAGGCTAAAAGCATCAACACTCAAATACTTGACCTTTGAAAAGAATATGGTTCTGATGTAACTATGTTATGTCTTTAACTTGGACTTGGTTCATTAGCATAGAAGGTCGTAATTCAAATTTTAAGATTTCTGATTGGTGGGAGAATCCTTCTAATTGTATGAGTTCAATGTAATTGGCTTTTAGCCTCACTCTTCCTGAGGTACTATTTTTCCTCCTTCGGTCTTTTTCTCATGGGGTTTTCGCCAATGGAGGTTTTAATGAGGCCCCTTGTATATGTAACGGTTGGGGTGCTCGTTTGCACCTCCTTTTGTATAAATTTTGCTTATAAAAAAAAAATCATTACTCAATGAGTGGGGTCGTAAATTCAAGCAACAAAATACCAATCTCAGAATTGAGTTAAAACAGCCTAAAGTGTCAAAAACCCTATTTATGAAGAGAATGGGGAATACAGAACCTCACAATCAAGAAGAAATTAAGTAGTAAATTAGTAGAGCTCCAACAAGCACCAATTAACTCCTAGAACTCCCAATCAAACAACAGCTCCAAAAAAACCCTTTCGTTGCTACTTCTACTCTTCAATGCAGTTGTCAAAACTCTATATTCAAGCCATTAAGCTAACATGCAAGCACCAAGAATTCAGCTTCAGCTCCCCATATATTCTTGCAACTCGAAAATGAGTTAAGAAGGAAATTGTGGAAATAATTTCTGGTTTTGTTGTACAGAAATTTAAAGGTTAGAGAGTTGAAAGCTAAGAAATTGGTTTAGCACTTGATTTCTCCTTCTTCTCTTCTCACTCTCACCCTCGAGATTCTCTTTCTCTCTTAGCTTTCTTTCAAATTCTAAAACTCTCATAAATGAAATGAAAAATTTCCCTCGAAATGATTCATTGATGGGTATTAATCGGGGGTAGGTTGGACTCAAGGGTTTTGGGCCCTATTTGAATCAACACCTCACTTTTTACTATGTATAACTAACTCTCCTATGCCTCAAATCACATAAAATTCTCAATAACCACAAAGCCCTCCAAGCACCCAAAACATATGATTTAAGTAACAACAAAATAATATCTAAAGTAATTATTTTAATTACATTGGGTACAACAATCTCAAGGGAATCCCAAACACATAACATGTGCCATTTAAATTAAACATGCCAAATACATAACCATAGATTCAAGAGTGGACAATTCTTATAGCAAAGAAAATTTATAATTACTTTGGAATATTAGATTATATAAGGCGAAGGTAGTTAAACAACAATTAAAGTAATTAAATTACTTTGGGTGTTACACAATACATGAATATAAAAGCAAAATTCTATGTATCATAAGAAATACAATTTAAAGGTTAAACTGTTTTAAGAAAAAAATTGATCATTGAAAAAATATAAAACTTGGTTAGTTGTTATAAACCTGTTGCAAGGTTGAGAAAAACTATGAATACGAACTTTATGGCACAATTATATGATAAATCTATCTTGTTTTTTTGTTACCATGTCATTGGTGCGTAGTTTCCACCGGTTTTGCCGGTGACTAATCTACGCCGGGGAACCTTGCTGGCCACGAGTTTCCGGTTTTGCCGGTCCGTGTGGTTCTTCCCTCCCAACAGAGTTTTTGCCACACCCAAGATTCGAACCCAAGACCTTGGAGTGGGCCAGTTACCACTTGGACCGAACTTGTTTGTACATATCTATCTTGTTGATAGAAGATATGTTGGTTAGACACCTATTTATATAGACATATTGTGAAACGACATTGGCAATTCACTATTTTTTATTTATGCATGAAATATAAAAGATTCTAAAATGTATTTACATGGTCTGTACTTATTTAATAACCTTTAACTTTTGAAAAGTAAATTTGATATATTATTTAAAATATTAAATAAAAAATAAATAATAATGTGAGTTACTTTTTTTAATATTTATTACACAATATACTTTTGATCATCTATTATTTATCTTTATCGTCAAAATCTCACAAAAAAATTGTTCTAATATTGTTCATCACAACGGTTTGCCTTATTATTGGAATATTGGAATGAAGTTATTTACCAATATGAATAAAATAACATGTTTAGAATAATAAAACTTTTACATATTTAATGTTATAATATAAAAATATTATATATGTATAATGATTTTTCCACATCAGTAATTAATAAGGCGTTGACGTTAATTAATTAATTAATATAAAGTAAAATAATACAATAAGAGTATTGAATACATAACATGTTTCCAGCAAAAATATATTACAGCTAATTTTTAGATTTTTCAATATTTACAATTAATATAGTTTTGTTTTAGTCAACAAAAATTATACAAATGGTGAATATATAATATATTTAGTTTCATCATATAAAAAATCCAAGGGGTTGGTCTAGTGGAGCATGATAAAATTTCTATTCGGTATGTTTCAAGTTCAAATCCCCACTAATTCCCTTGGTGTGAGGTAAATGTCAAACTATTATATGTATTTACGTCTTGGTTCATCTTGAATTTTTCATGTCAAACTCATGAGTATGTATTTGGCTTTAAGATTTTACATTTTTTTTATTAACAATAATTGAGAAAGAGAAAAAAACATCGAAACACAGCTAGCACTACAAGAAAAACCTGTTTTAGCTACCAACATTTGCGACGGAGCTTAATCCGTCAGTAATTTGCCACGGATTTGCGACGGCATGTATAAAAAGTAAGAAGCGGGAAATTTCCCGCTGGCGTTTGCGACGGATTAGAAAACCGTCGCAAATTTGCGATGGAGATCCCGTCAGAAGCCCGTCGCAAATCACTATAAGAAAAGTGGTTATCACTTTGATATACGATTCATTCATCACTTTCTCTAACCCTCTTCTCTCAAACCCTCACACACCCACTCTCTTCTCCCTCAACCTCCGCCTCCTCCCCCATCCTCCACCATCGTGCGTCGTAACCGGCGCCACCACAAACCCACTCCGCCACAACGCCACTCCTCTGCTCCCTCCACCTTACTCCTCTTTTTCACCTAAACAAACCCCAACCTCCGCCCCCGTTTTCCATCTCCGCCGTCTTCCTCCGCCGCCGTCCTCCGTGGCTTCCTCTTCACAGGAATCCATCACTCCAGGCACTACAAGAATCCGTAGCTTCCTCTTCTCAGGTTTCTCCCTCACCACCGCCACTCACCATTGACCACCGCCCTCGCCACCAACCACTCACCATCTCCACCACAACCCTAACTATTTGAACCCACTCACTCACCGTGGACTTCTCCGTGGAACCCTAATGACCACCGCCCTCGCCGCCACTCCGTGGAACCCTCCCTATTTCCCTGCAGGTGAGTTCTTTTTTCTCTTCCATTCCACCTTTAATTTTCTTGGTTTTAAATTTCTCAGATTGTTCAGAATTTACTTGCAATTTATAAACTTTTGCATTCGCCAGGCTCAATTTTTGTGTGTCCCTTTTGGTTTTGGATCTGGAATTGCAATGTTTCTTTTAATTACATTTGTTTTCAAAGGAAAAAACTAGAAGCCATAAATATTTGGAGTAGGCAATTTCGTTGTTCAATATGTTAAGTAAACTTTGTCCAGCTTCCACACTATTCAGTCTGGTGCCTGTTTAGTGAGGCTTGTATTGAGCTGATTGAAATGAAAATAACGGCTAAATCTTATGAATGAAGCCGTAAAAATGTTTGAACTCCGTAATTCACAACTTGATCTTGTTTGTGTCTCAACATTCACCCTTTGACTTTGAGTGCTTGGTCTATCATGAGTTCATGACTTGAGTCTCAGACATTAAGTTTGGGAACGTAATGGCTGGATATTTGTCATACAATGTACACACACATGAGTTGACAATGCACACACTACATTGTAGATGATATGGGCTTTACTGATACATACCTTTTTCTTTTCAGGTCCTTTGTACCGGCACCAATGGAGCATGTAGATGATGGGAAGGAATCAACAACAAATAATGTTGATGAATTAGAAGTCATGAATACTCCACTGATCTGTGGCCTTCCATATGATATTTCCCTTTTGTGCTTGGCAAGAGTTCCTAGAAAATATCATTCAGCCCTTACGTGTGTCTCAAAAAGATGGAGGGACTTAGTTTGCAGTCAAGAATGGCTCATTATCGTAGAAAGCATAAACTTGACGATACTTGGATCTATGCACTGTGCAGGGATAGATGGGATCAGGTTTGCTGTTATGTTTTGGATCCAACCTCCACAAGAAAAAATTGGAAGCTCATTCATGGGCTTCCGCCTCACATCATGAAAAGAAAAGACTTGGGTTTTGAAATAAGCTATTCTTATTGGGTGCCTGTGGCTGGTCTGAAGATGCTACTGATGAGGTTTATTCATTTGATGCTTCTTTGAACTCTTGGGTTGAAGCTCCTTCCTTGTCAACTGCTAGGTAAATTCCTCATGTCTACTTCAATTTTATACTTCAATAAATTTTAAGTAGCCTTCTTACATTTACTTCAATTTTTGAGCAGTTGGTGTATGGTCTTTTATTTGTGCAAGCTGGAATGTTGCAGGCCTAGTTGGTGTATGGTCTTTTATTTGTAGTTGATGTTTTTTCCTTGTTTTAAGTTCTGGTGTAGCCTACTTGTTCTAAATACTGGTGTACTCTTAGATAGAGTTTAACCGTTGGTTTTTCTTTTTGCCTTGCTGATGGGAACTGATTAAATGTGGTGGGGTTGTGTTTGTGTATTTGGATTGTTGTGCAATGTGTGAAATTTGTAATGGTAGATGGTGTAATTTGTTCAGAAATAGTAATATTGTGGTGTGAAGTACTGGCTGAATTGAAGAGATCGTGTTGAATTAAGGTGTGGAATACTGAAAACATTAGTATCAATGGTTGAGTTATTAGAGGAGGCAGTATTGGTAGAGTTGGTGGAATTTCTTGGTTTGTAGTCTGGTGGAAAGCCATGCTTAAAATAACATGTGTCAGCAGTGTGATTTGGTCATTCTGGCATAAGAACTTGAATTTTAACATTCTGGCATGAGTCTTTGACTCCACTCGTGTATTGTTATTTCCAGTTCTAGACATATCAATGCATTTAAATAAATTGGTATGATCGGGTAGCAATTGTAATGTATGCATTGTTCAAGATTAAGATAGGCTATATTATTCCATCCTACATGTTGAGTCTGTTCTAATTTCCATTTTTCCTTCCTAATTTCACATATTTAGTCCTTCCTTGAGTTTGCGCTTTATTCTTTTGGCAGGATGGTATGAATGAACTGATAGAGTCTAAAAGTGGGAAGAAGAAGTCCAGCAGTAGCACATCCTCATTGTACAAAAAGTACAAAACATTTCAGATATGTGGCTTACTCCAACGTCAGTTCTCACTTCATTTCCTTTGATAAACAAAGATCTTCCATGATAGGGACTACAAGGATCTGGTAAGTTATTGTTCTATTTGTAGTCGAGTAATTATTAACTTAGGTTGGGGGTTTAGTTTTATGGTTTGGTTTAGGTTTTCATGAATTCAAACAGAGTCTTATTCCTCTTGCAGTACCGTGAAATTCATATCTTTAAGTAGGCAGCATACATGCATCTAGAATAAAAGAGATCAGCTGCGAGACCATAGCATGAAGGCAATAACTGTTGGCTTGCTAATTTCATTTGTGCCAAATGATACTATCTTAAAGTAATCTTGATTTGGTGCATTTGAAATTCCTATATATTATTGTGTATTGTTTTAACTGGCAAATTACACATTGATAAAAACCTAGCTCCTAAAAACTGTTCAAACTGGTGGATAGGCATTAACATTAATACCATTGAAATAATAAGGAGTTGATACTAGATGGTTTTCTGATTTTTTGCAGTTGAAAGTGTGAAATGGTCAAATGCACCAAATCAGCCTCTGTAGCAGGAATTTTTTCTTGTGCAGGTGCTGGGTCGATTTGGGAAATTAGATGGCGCAGAAGGCTCATTGACTGGGAAGAAACTATTCTCGGAGAAATGCGGTTGTACAGAATGTGTGAAAGACTACTCTGTAAGTTCAGTCTATAAAACCTTGTAGCTTGTTAACTCTTCAATTTCAGCATTATAGCAATCTGGTTTGGTGTATCAGTATGCCTATTGAGATTAGTATGCCTATTGAGATTATTTATAACACAATTTTTTTTCATTTTTTGTTGTATTACTTTCCCAGCTGGCAAAAATGAGAACACAATGTTTAAATTGGAGCTGTTGCTAGCATTGGTGGTGGACTAGAACCTAGCTACAATAATACAGCCCCAAAGGTTATGTATTACTCTGCCAGAGGACCAGATCCAGGGGACAATCTTCCTCAAGAAGCTGACATTTTGAAACCCAATCTAGTAGCTCCTGGAAATTTTATATGGGCTGCTTGGAGTTCTGTTGCCACTGATTCAGATGAATTTCAAGGTTATGTATTACTCTGCCAGCAGAAGATTTGGCATTCTCGGTTGCAAGATTTATACAGAATGGTGGCTCATTTGTTAACTAATATATGGTAGGATCATTGGCCCATTGCATTTGTGATTTATCAGTTATCAGCATCAGTCACATTTTTATGTACTATAGAATAGTTATTCATGCCATGGAAACTCTGATTTGAGTCTAATGTGTCCAGTAAGTATCATGGAGGGACTAATCTAATATGTATAGATATTTACTATTAAGCAAATATGTATTGATATCATTATTAAGCAATATTTGGTTGGGATGTATGATTTTAATTTTTTTTATTTTTTTTTAAAATTTGCGACGGATTTGAGACGGCTTTGCGACGAAAAGTTGTTAGAGTTTGCGACGACTTTGCCACGGATATATGCGACGGCTTTGCGACGGATTTACGACGGACAATTTGCGACGGGGAATTTCGTCGCAAATGATTTGCGACGAGCTGTTTTGCCACGACTTTTCGTCCGTCGCAAATGCCGTCGCAAACGCAAGTTTGCCACGGAAAAAGGTACATTTGCGACGGAAATTGCCGTCGCAAATGAGCGATTTTCTTGTAGTGTAGGGTCATAATCTAACAATCCCTATACCATCAGTTTCAAGAGAAGTGGATATAGCCGGTGGGCAATGCCGCCAATGATGAACACCAAACCCCATAAATGAACCATATTTAGCTAGCTAGTCTGCACATGAGTTTCCCTCACGAAGGGAACGAGTGAAGGATAATTGCCAATCATATGCCAAGAAAGAGCAAATATAATCAACAATATATAGGAGCAGACGGAAGGAACACCCTCATTGATAAATCCCAACGCTGTCTTAGAGTCAGATTTTTAAACAAGGTTCTGATAAACATTTTGAGAAGCAATAGTAAGACCCTGGGCAATGTCTTGCAATTCAGCATTAATGTTAGTGGTGAAGCCACATCCTCCTGAAAACTCAGTAATCCAATTTCCATTATGATCTCTAAATAGACCTCCAAATCTAGAATGACCAGGGTTTCCAAAGGAGCTACCATAACATTCAAATTAATATAATTCTCTAGTGAAGGTACCCAAGTATAAAGGCGAGGGTTCTTTTGAGAAACTGAATAAGCAGGAAACACCTTAACCATAACATCCAAGAGATAGCGGATACGACTAACACTACAAAAAAATTTCCCATTAGCGAGGGATTTTTCCCTCGCTAAATGCCCCAAATCCGTCGCTAATTCCCATTAGCGAGGGAATTAGCGACGGAATCAGTCCCTCGCTAAATTGCTCCTCGCTAGTGGGAATTAGCGAGGGAATCTGAATCCCTCGCTAATTAGCGAGGGAATATTCCGTCGCTAAGTCTGACAGCCACGTTTTTTTTATATCAGCCTATTTTTTTATATAGTTATTATTATTATTATTATTATTATTATTATTATTATTATTATTATGGTGTGGTGGTGGTGGTGGTGGTGTGGTGGTGGGGAAGGGTATTAGGGTAGAGAGAGAAGGAGAGAGAGAGAGAGAGAGAGAGAGAGAGAGAGAGAGAGAGAGAGAGAGAGAGATGAGCTACGTGGTGGTGGTGGTGGTGGTGAAGGGTATTTTGGTAGAGAGAGAAGGAGAATAGTAAGGGAGAAGGAGAGAGAGAGAGAGAGAGAGAGAGAGAGAGAGAGAGAGAGAGAGAGAGAGAGAGAGAGAGAGACGAGTGGTGGTGGTGGTGGTGGTGGTGGTGAAGGGTATTAGGGTAGAGAGAGAAGATAGAGTGAGAGAAGAGTGTGAGGAGGTGGTGGTGGTGGAAGAGTGAAGAGAGAATAAGTGTGTGAGAGGAGGTGGTGGTGGAAGAGTGAAGAGAGAAGAAGAGTGTGAGGAGAGAAGAAGAGAGAAGAGTGTGAGGAGAGTAGGAGAGAAGAGTGTGTGTGAGAGGATAAATAAGCTGAAAAGTCAAAAATTTAGCGAGGGAATTAGCGAGGGACTGACAATTCCGTCGCTAAACACCTGCACGAAGTCCTATCATCTGAAAACTGTCAGAAACTAGCGAGGGAATTAGTGAGGGACTGAAAAATCCGTTGCTAATTAGCGAGGGACCTAAAAATCCGTCGCTAATGACTGAATTAGCGAGGGACTAAAAATTCTTTCGCTAATTCCCTCGCTAATAAGCTTTTTTTTTTGTAATGTAACAATTTTCCAATTATCCCATCTAGTGTCATTAAAGACCTCGTCATTTCTAGACTTCCATATAATCCAACAACTCAAGGTAAATAAGATTGCATATTTTCCTGTTGCATTGGTGTGAAAGAAAAACCAAAAATAATGATCCTAAGTGTTGAAACAAAAGAGCCACCAAATTTGACGAGCTCTGCTGCAATCTCTAAGAGTGTGAAGGAGAGTTTCACTTGTTTCGCCACATCTATGACAAGAATGGTCTTGTGTTGTATGTCTCATGAATCTGAAAGAGTTTGTAGGTAAGCTTCCATGCATGATGAGCCAGACAAAGTGCTTGACATTTTCTCGAACTTTTTGAGTTTCCAAATCCACTTCCAAGAGATCTCCACACTATTCACCTGCAAATTAGAAATAGACAAATTATAAAGCCAAAAATAAGCATTTTTAGTAGAATACTCACCTGTGGGAGAGGAATTCCATATAAGAGTGTCTGTAGAGTTCGGATTGACAAAGATACTTTCCATTTCCAACTTTATACCCTCTGGAATCTGAGTGTAGAGCATGTTGAAATTCCATGAACCATTGATAAAGATGTCTTTGATCCGAAGGTTGATGTCATGGATATCAACGTAGGGAATTCTATCACTTATCCGACCTTTGTTTAGCCATTCTCGTACCACAAAAAGATGTCACCCTCCCCAACACGATTAATATACTTAAGCATGAGAATGCTGGCGGTTTGCACCATGGATCTCCAAGTATAAGAAGCTCCTTTACAGTCAATATCATCAAGGATTTGAGAGTCAGGCGTGTATTTGGAATAGAGGAGCCGAACTCACAAGTGACTAGAAGTATTGAGAGTCAGTCAATATCATCACCGAGCATAGAAGTATTTGCATTCCTAGCCTTCCGAATCCCAAGACCACCACTACTAAAAGGGGTACTAACTTTGTCCCATTTGACCCAATGGTTGTGTTTGCCACCCCAAATGAATAGTCTGATGGTAGCATCAAGTTAGTCTCAAACCCCTTGAGGAATCCAAAGATTGTTCATAGTGTAGATAGGCATGGAGCTCAAAACAGATTTGGGAAGGGTAACTCTACCTGCCCTGCTAAGCAGATAACCTTTCCACCCTACTAACCTGCAATTGCCTTTGTCTAGAATGTAGGAAAAATCAGTATTAGTGACTCTACTTTGAAGCAAGGGAAAACCCATATATTTACTAATATTGTAAGTGTGAGTGAAGTCCAGCATCCTCTCAAACGTGGACACGTTAGCTCTAGAGAGGTTATTTGATGGAAGGAATCTAGATTTCTGTAAGGTTGGCTAGAAAGGTGTACTAATACCCTCACAAGACATTTCTTGATAACTGAGGGAGTGCTTGAAACAATAACCTAGGTCTCAAGAGTTGTGCGGTGACACAATGGTCGAATCCTCTAGGTCACTAGCTAACACTTTTCCGATGGGAGGTTTTACAAGCTTACAATCCTCAAGGTAACCATCTAAGAGTTGTGCGGTGACACAATGGTCGAATCGGTTCTTAAATTTGACGGCTACTCCTCTCTTCAGTCTATCACCTCCTTTGTAGTTCTCTGCTTCCGCTACACACTCTGATGAAGGAAGGAATTCGAAACTCCAATGGATCGGGTTTCAGAAGTTGTCGGGGCTAAGGCAACCAAACAATCCTCTAGGTAACCATCAAAGAGTTGTGCGGTGACACAATGGTCGAATCAGTTCTTAAACTGGACGACTACTCCTCTCTTCAGTCTATCACCTCCTTTGTAGTTCTTGGCTTCCGCTACACACTCTGATGAAGGAAGGAATTCGGAAATCCTATGGCTCAGGTTTCAGAAGTTGTCGAGGCTAAGGAAACCAATTGTCGTTATGTTCAGTACGTTGCATGAAATATTGAGTTGATCTAGCTCAATGCTTCACACAATATGGTGAGAAGTTCCAACAATTACCTGTCACATTCCCTAGCTGACTCGATCTATCTAAAAAATTACTAAGCCCGACAAGTTGAACTACTCTGATACCAAAATGTAACATCCTAGTATTTCATGCATGGAAAAAATACTGAGAATCTAACAATTTAATAAAATCAGAGTTCTAAACCATTGATGGATTTGAATAAAACATAACTTGACGGAAATAAACCATCACCATAACTTCCGAATGGCATAAATACCAAAAGGATAACTAAATGACATAACTGAAAACCAGTTTACATGGGTCATTTCTTAATCATAGTTCAAATCCAAAAGAACGGTCTAGACTTAGTACATTAACTTTTATTACAACCTCAAAGGATAAAGTATCAAAATACATTACATGGCAACTAACTAGGGTGGACTAAGCAATTGTATATGACCCCTAAGGATCACATAAACTCAAGTAATTATCCTCAAATTGCTTGGTCTACCCCTGTTCATCTGAAAAGACAACAACATAAACAGTGAGATTTACAATCTCAGTGAGTGCTTTCGCGACTCCTCGCCAATTACCTCTCGTTGTCTTTAAATTACTATTTAACCTCTTTAGCATAATCCAAAAAAAATCTGAACGTTAGTTTCAGCGGAGAACCCCAACCCGGCCTCGACCGAGTAATGCTAGGGCATTGAACTCAGGAGCCATGACCCCCCATTCCAAGTATGCTAATTACCTCTTGGGATCGTCATCCCCATAGTGTTTTATGCATTTAATTACTTAGATACTTTGGTTTTCTCACTCGTAACATAGTACACGATTCAAGTTATAAACCGTAATGTCAAATTCAATTTTTTTTCCATCTATTATGCATCAAACAAGTCCAATCATACTTAGAATAACTTAGGTTGAATTAGGGAAAGGATTGGGGATGAGTTTACCTCGAACAGAAAGGAGAATCAAAAGTTTTAAATAGGGGTGGCAGAAACTTCTGCACGGACAGGGCCTCTAGAGCGCACGGACAAGGCCTGGGCGCACGGACCGGGCCTCTTGGGCGCACGGACCGGGTCCCTACTATAGGTTTACCAAAAACTCTATTTTTTTCGAAAAGCCGCTAATCCGTTTGATCCGATTTTTCCCCAATCAATCGTTAACTCAAAAATGTCAACAACAACATCATAAACCACCAAAACCACACGCCAATCATCAATATACTCAATTAATGCTAGTTTATAAAGGATTTAGTAAGCAATGTTCAAATCAAAGACCAACGAATCATCAACCATAGTGTTCTAAGCTATTTTAGCACACATATATTTTCCTAACTTCATGTTTCTAACACCAAATGTACATGCATTGAACTCATTTCAGAACAAGCATCATACAAATCATAAACTGATCAAAAGAAAATTAATTGTGGTCAAAGAACTCACCTTGATGCTGAAATTTCAATTGAAGACACTAGTTTGGCTCCTAAGAACACTACAAGCTCCCAAGTTTCCAATTTGACCCCCAGCTACTAATCTCTCTTCTTCGACACTTTAGACCACAATGTAGCTTCTGAAATGTACTCGGCAACCTCCTAGACTTGCATGCAAACAAGAAATCTCACATTCAAGCTATCCAAACTTCAAGTATTTTGAAACAAGGGTGGAAAGGATGGAAGGAGAAGAAGATGGTTTTGCTGTGTTAGTGGACACTCAACCCTCATATATGGTGGGGTGTAGAAGAAATGGAAGTGCATGTTGAAGAGTTCAAAGAAGGGTTTCTATTTCTTCCTCTTCTCCCTCTTCCCTTCGAGCCCTCTCTTCCAATCTCTCTACTTTCTTTCTTTCTCACTTATGTTTGTTTTTAAAATAGAATGAGAAGTGGGAATTTTCATTTATAACTTCAGCTGGTTAGGAGTGAGTTGGGTTTGGGCTGGACTCCTAACTAAAAGTCTTGGGCTTGCTGAAGTAGAAATCTACACTAGTGGAATCTATGTTCATATCTTTCTCGCACCGCCAACATTCATTTATACATATTCATGTTTAAGTAACAAACTTAACCACATAAGGTGCTCAAGTATCATATCACATTAAAACATGAGGAAACCATCTTTTCCTTTCTTTTTTTGCATGAAATGGAGAATTTCTTGGGCTATAAGAGCATTATCCTCAGTACCACGGTTAGGAAGGAAACTGCTCTGAAGAGCATTATCCTTTAATTCTTCGTGATTCTTTCTTGAACAATCATGTCATGTTGGGGATTCATAACCTTTTTAAAGGATGCCCCATAAATAATTTAAATTAAAAAAAATGATTTCATCCTTTCCTTACACTAAACAAATTTATTTTAAGATAATAATGGTGGACACTAAAAGTTTTCCCCAACAAATTTTGCAATCTGGCTAAGAAATCTCTTTACTAGCACCATCAAGTGTTCATAGAGTGACCTTAGTCTTATATTAAATTAAGGTACAAAAATACACAAGATAAGGACGATCGAATTGCGCAATTAGATATTCTTAACATTTAGTATATCAAATTGTTTGTTTTTAGACAATACTTTTTTGAATTTATTTGAGAACATTGGGAAGTCAATTCAAATTTCCTAGAAAATGCAAATGTGTAGAAATTGAAGAGATACATTGCACAAGGTGTGTGAATGTATCTAGAATCTTGGGAAGGTGTGGTAATAGAGAGACTTGTGAAGAGGTGAGATATGTCAAATGAAGAGGTGAGGCATCCCCATTCTTGGATCACAATGTAGAAAGTTGAAGAATCTCCAGCCAGGTCCTAGTGAGAGGAGAGTGTTGGTGATCATTTGTTGTGAGATGTGAGTGTTATTATTCTTTGTAACTCTTAGAGTGACAAGAGTATTGTAGGGTGATACACAACTTGGGTTGGGTTACTAATATTGTAATCATGTTTGAGTTCATGAATGAATTATGTTGAGATGTTCCCGTGGACGTAGGAAAGAGGTGTTGAACCGCGTAAATTATTTGTGTGTTTTTCTCTCCTTTAGTCTTGTGGTGTGTTCATCTATGTTCCACAAAAAATCCTTGGGCGTGTGGGTTAATCCGTTGACGTGTGCGGTTTTCCCCAAAAGTGATATCAGAGCAGTTATCCCCAAACAGAGAATAAGAATGTTTCTTCTTTAGCTATTTGGAAATATTGGTTTTCAAAACTTTTGAACAGATTACCCTTTCAAAAGATTCTAAAAAACAAACAAAAATTGAAGATAAGGATAAGGAGGATACATCACATTTTTCAACCAGTTCACTCAAGGTTTATGGCTACACGTAGTAGTCCCTATTGTTGTAAACCAGTATAGTCGAAGTCTCGTGTTGACTGTCGAAATCCCTTTCAGTTTCGTATGTTTAATTATGTGTAATTAATAGCTGACTCTTCATATGTCATGCAGTTAGTATATATATATGTAACACTCTCAGTGACAAAATAATTAATAATACAGTGTGGTGCCTATTCAGTTCCAACAAATTGGTATCAAAGCAAGTGCGAAATCCCAGGGAAACACGAGTGTTGGTGAGTGAGTGAATTGCAGAGCTTTGATTTTACGATCGTGTTCGTGATCTTGAGGCGTGGCAGTGGCGAATCTGAACAACCTTTCAACGAAGATCCCAGTTCTTGATCCCAAGAACTACGATAAGTGGACTGTGCAAATGAAGGTGGTTTTCCGATATCAAGAAGTGCTTGATGTTGTGCAAACCGGAATACCCCAATTAGCTGCAGGAGAAGCGCTTCGTGGATGGCAAAGAAAATACAGCAAAGCTTTATTCTTGATCCATCAAGGTGTTGATGGCGAAGCATTTGAGAAGTTTTCAGAATATGAAACATCGAAGGGAGCATGGGATGAACTAGCAACAGTTTATTCTGGGGATGCATCACTGAAGCAAGTGAAACTGAATACGCTGCGTAGGGAATTTGAACTGCTTCAGATGAACGAGAAAGAGACGATTGGGGAGTATTTCAATAGACTGACATTGATTACGAACCAAATGCGCACTAATGGAAAAACTGTGACTGATAGAAGAAAGATCGACAAAGTGTTGAGAACACTGACTCCACATTTCGACTATGTTGTAACTTCAATCGAACAATCCAAAGATTTGGATACGTTGAAGGTGGCTGAATTGCAAGGAATTCTGGAAGCAAGTGAAGCAAGAATTCGTGCAAGATTGGTCAACAAGAAAGTTGAGAAAGAAAGTGAACAAGTGCTGTTGGCAAAATCCCAGAACAAGAAAGGGAAAGGAAAGTGGAACAAAGGAGGTGAAGGGACGAAGAAGAGCAATGATCAAAAGAGTGACTTCCAAAAGAGAAAAGAAGCGTGGAAAAAGAATAAAGGAGAAAGCAAGAATTATAGCAAGAAGGGGGTGCAATGCTATAATTGTGAGAAATTCGGCCATTACGCAGATGAATGCAGGTCGAAGAGTACTCACGAAGAAGCACAGTTGGTCAGAGGTGAATCTGATGATGAAATGATGCTGATGGCAGAAGTCAGTGAAAGTGGCACAGATGTGCAGCAACAAGTGGCCAAACTAGTAGGTGGTGGTGAACTAGTGATGATGGCAGAATCAAGAGATAGTGATGATGATCTGTGGTATCTCGACACAGGGTGTTCAAGCCACATGACAGGCAACAAAAACTAGTTCATTGATCTAGACGAATCAGTAAAGAAATCGATAAGGTTTGGTGATAATAGAGTGATAAATGCTGAAGGGTGTGGCACAGTGAGAATCAGGAGGAATGATGGGAAAACTTACCTCATCACAAATGTGCTTTACGTTCCATCAATGAAATGCAATTTGATAAGTCTAGGACAACTCCTAGAGAATGGGTGTTCAGTTCATATGGAGGATATGGAACTGAAGCTATATGATCCTAAGAAGAGGCTGATGTTGAAAGCAACATTGAACAAGAGAAGAACTTTTAAAGTTGGCATGAATATAGTCAATGATGAATGTTTGAAGGCTGTCACCAGTGATGAAGTGTGGAGATGGCATGAGAGGTATGGGCACTTGAATTTCAGAGACCTGAAGAATCTAACTGCTCAAGGTATGGTGCATGGATTGCCTGCTTTGACGCTTCCTGTCGAAGTGTGCAAGGAATGTTGTGAGTCGAAGCAAGCCAGAAACTCCTACAACACTGAAGTGAAGATTCAAGCAACCAGGAAACTTGAAGCCATTCGCTCAGATGTTTGTGGGCCCTTTGAAGTGAAAACATTGGGAGGTAATAGCTATTTCGTTTCATTCATTGATGAATTTACTAGGAAAATGTGGATCTATTTACTTAGTAAGAAAAGTGAAGTGTTCGAAGTTTTCAAAAACTTCAAGTCAATGATTGAGAAGGAATCTGGATGCTGCATCAGTAGATTTAGAACTGATGGAGGTGGTGAATACACCTCCACAGAGTTCAAGAAGTTCTGCAAAGAAGAAGGAATAAGGCATGAAATCACAGCACCATACACACCACAACATAACGGCACAGCAGAGAGAAAGAACAGAACTGTACTAAATATGGTGAGGAGCATGCTGAAGAGTCGAAGCATGCCAAATCAATTCTGGGGAGAAGCAGCAATCACTGCTGTGTATATCTTGAACAGGAGCCCAACTAAGAGACTGGATAGAATGACTCCTGAACAGGCGTGGTGTGGTGAGAAACCAAGTGTGAAGCATTTGAAGGTGTTTGGGGCACTGTGTTACAGACATGTTCCAGATCAATTGAGAAAGAAATTGGATGACAAGGCTCAACCAATGGTTCTATTGGGTTATCATTCGACTGGTGCCTACAAGTTGTATGATCCAAATAGACAAAAGGTGGCGATTAGCAAGGATGTGATCTTTGAGGAATCGAAGGGATGGGAATGGAACAATTCGACAAACACAATTCGACAGAACTATAGTGTGTCGAACATCACTAACAATTCGACACAGAGTGACACTGTCGAAGCTGTGTTACTGGAACCTGTGCAGGACACACTAGTGGCAATGACATTGAATGAGCAACAAGAGGAAGTGAATGAAGTGATGAATGAACAAGGAGGTGCAAGTGGTAGACCAAGAAGAAACAGACAACAGCCACAGAGATTGAATGATTTTCAACTATTTCCTGACAATGCCATAGCAGAAAATGGAGAATTGCTGCAAGAAGCATTACTTGCTGATTGTGAACCAATAACTGTCGAAGAAGCTCTCGAGCAGTCGAAATGGAAGCAAGCAATGATAGAAGAACTGAATTCAATCGAAAAAAATGATACTTGGGTATTGGTCGAATTGCCTAAGCAGAAGAGGGTTGTCGAAGTCAAGTGGGTCTTCAAAACTAAGATCAAACCCAATGGTGAAATTGGGAAGTATAAAGCAAGATTGGTTGCAAGAGGATTTCTACAAAAGGCTGGATATGATTACAATGAAGTCTTTGCTCCCGTAGCAAGGATTGAGACAATAAGATTGATCATTGCAATAGCTAGTTTCAAAAACTGGCCTATGTATCAATTGGATGTGAAGTCTGCCTTCCTCAATGGTTACTTAGAGGAAGAAGTGTATGTTAACCAACCACCAGGATTTGTAATGAATGGTAAGGAGGAAAAGGTGTACAAATTGAAAAAGGCTCTATATGGCCTAAAACAAGCTCCACGAGCTTGGAACAAAAGGATAGATTCATTTCTATCCCAACTGAACTTTGTGAAGTGTGTAAATGAGCATGGCATTTATGTGAAGGGGTCCAATATAGAAGACTGGCTGATAGTTTGTCTATATGTGGATGATATGCTACTCACAGGAACCAGCGAGAAGGATATGGAGGAGTTCAAGAAAAGCATGATGAGTGAGTTCGAAATGTCAGATATGGGCATTCTTACTTATTTCTTAGGAATCGAAATTGTTGGTGATGGAGGTGGAACCTTGCTACATCAGAAGAAGTATGCTACTGATGTTCTAAGGAGATTCAATATGAGTGATTGCAATCCTGCTGCTACTCCTACAGACACAGCAGTGAAGCTGACAAGTGATGTCGAAGGAAAGGCTGTAGATTCGACACTGTACAAACAGATAGTGGGATCTCTCAGGTACCTGTGTCACACAAGGCCTGACATATCCTATGGTGTGGGACTCATAAGCAGGTTTATGGAGCAACCAAAGACCTCACATTTGGTTGCTGCAAAACGAATATTGAGATACATCAAGGGTACTGTAGATCTGGGTGTGTTCTATCCCAGGGGGAATGGAATAGACAACCAAGAAGTGTTTGGTTATTCTGATGCTGACTGGTGCGGTGACAAAGGAGATCGAAAGAGCACAGCAGCATATGTGTTCATGTATGGAGATGCTCCAATTTCATGGAGTTCGAAGAAGGAGAGTGTGGTGGCATTATCTTCGTGTGAATCGGAGTATATAGCTGCAGCTATGGCTGCATGCCAAGCACAATGGCTTGACTTGCTGTTGTGTGAGTTAAAATTGAAGAATAATGAAGCTGTCGAACTGAAAGTCGACAACAAATCTGCCATAGATTTGTCGAAACACCCAATTGCTCATGGTCGAAGCAAGCACATAGAGACCAAATTTCATTTTCTACGTGATCAAGTCACAAAGCAGAAACTGAAGGTAGAATATTGTCGAACAGAGGACAACATTGCTGATTTGCTGACGAAACCATTGAAGATTAGCAGATTCGAAGAATTGAGGAAGCTCATTGGATTGAAGAAGGTAACTAAACTGGTTTATGAGGTGTATTGTTGTAAACCAGTATAGTCGAAGTCTCGTGTTGACTGTCGAAATCCCTTTCAGTTTTGTATGTTTAATTATGTGTAATTAATTGCTGACTCTTCATATGTCATGCAGTTAGTATATATATATATATATATATATATATATATATATATATATATATATATATATATGTAACACTCTCAGTGACAAAATATTTAATAATACAGTGTGGTGCCTATTCAGTTCCAACAGTCCCTTCAAACCCTTTATGATTTTAACTATAATCAATACTAGACACATGCCCCGCGCTACGCACGTGGTTGTGTTTACGTGGATTTAAATTTTTATGTGTATGTCATTGTAAGGGAGTGCAACAATTGAGGTGAAAATGAGGTTGATTGGAGTATAATGAAATATACATTTAATAAAAAAAAATTAATTTTTATTTCTTTTTTAATTTTTTTTGGTAAACCAATATATCTCTTGCGCGCAACTGTAGAGACTAATCCCCCGAGGTATTGAGATCCATTTAAGGAGTTGACATCTTCCACCGGGTATTATAATGGTAAGATTATTATTTAAGGTTATGTCATACATCAATAAAATATTAACCGTTATGCATTACAAATTACGTCTCACACTTTTAATAAAAAAATTATAAACTCTAAATAATAAAATTTGGTATAAATCTATATACTACTATTTTATAACAGGTGTTTTTAAAAATTATATATTTAAGGTTCAAATGCCTATTCCCCTCGCCCTACCTTCTCCATGCACATACCACCTCCCTCTTTGTCCCTCTCCTTTCGCATCATTTTCTGTTACAGCGAACTGGCTCGCGATCCGGTGCGATGCTACTGTGCTGACGACGATTCCACATCCTCCGGTTGTGGCCGTTAACTAGATACCTTTTTTTTTAAAGCAACCTAAGTAGATACCTCGGTTGGTGTGAGCTAAGTGTCCCCAGAGGAATTTGAGGCACACGATCAAGGTTTGAATCTTGGAAATTAGCATTGTCCTCTCCCCCTAAACTAATTAACCATTAATGTTTTTCTAAAACAAGTATGTATAGTAGCACGATCGTGCTTCTCCCCCACTGGGAAAGCCACAAAAAGAATTAGTAATCAAATTTTCGGTGATATTTTATTGTTTAGCACCCATCAATTAGCTGTGAATTCGAGAACGAACCATCATCATGCATATAATTAGAAAGACTAAATTATATATTATAATCGGTTCAACATACAGTCCGGTCCGGTTTTCTAAACCATGATTATGACATACATTAAACAAGTATTTTTTTTTTGGTCAAGATGTATTGATTTCCAAAGAGATGGGCAAGGCCCCAACCAATACAATCCAAAGAGAGAACAAAAGGGCCTAAAATTTCCATGGCACCACACAAGATGTGGGCTCAGAAAAAATTATAGCCCAAACCAACAAGCCCAAAAAACTGGCATACGGGTCCCATAACCCAGATAGGAGAGACAACTAGATTGACCGTAAAAACTACAGTGCTGACACCAACCCAACCAAGGTGAAACAATATCGACTTACATAGCTATTCTTTCGCAAGCAACTAAAAAGGGGGGAAAAACCTTAAAATAGAGCGAAGAGCTGCGCTTCCAAGCTGATCATCAAGGACATCTATTACACAAAATCAACATGATCAACTCCAACAATATCAACAAGTTCAAACAACAAAACTTAATCAGATGCCATTGAAGCTAACATTAATGCAATCCTCAGTAATTGCATGTCTTAGCTCATCAGGAGGCTTCGACATCCAATCGCTCAGTAATAAACCCTTCGATGCAAGATTTGCTATTACATGAGCTTCTTTGTTTCCATCACGCTTTGTCCAGGTAATCTCACATTTTGAAAAAGATTCAGATATGTTTGATATATCACAAACAATAGGATTGATTTCTTTGTGCCTTTTTTTCTTCTTGCAAACCTCAACGAGAGTGAGATTGTCTGATTCCAAGATTACATTCTGAAGAAGGAGAGTCGTGGCCATCGAAGCTGCCTCTCTAAGACCAAAAGCTTCAGCAACAATTGCAGATTCAGCAAACATTCTCTTGAAAGAAGCGGTAAGAACTGATCCTTTATAATCTCTGCAAATAATTCCTATGTAACTAATCCCTGTAGCTTTATCAAAAGCTGCATCACAATTTAATTTTGTAACATGAGAAAGAGGAGGTCTCCAAACTGGAGGAACTTCTCTAGATCTAGGCACCGAGGGAATAAGGTTAACAAAGTTTAATTTAGCAGTAGAGGTTAAGAACTCAAAAACTAGAGCATTAATTCTATGGAGTACTTCAATAGGTTTAGGCAATTTATCACTGAATATAGCATCATTCCTAGCCTTCCAAATGTTCCATAAGGTGAAAATAAGCCTTGTCATACCTTCTTTAGACCCTTGAAAGTAAGAATTATTCATGTTCAAGCACCAATTATGAAAAGAAGTAAGACCATACGCATTGGGAGTAGGAACAAATTGAAGACCAAACCATAGGGCTCTAGTCCACGGGCAAAGAAGCAATAAATGTTCAGTAGTTTCATTCTCAGAATTACAAAAGACACATTTAGGAGAAATAGCAATCCTCTTCTTAAAAAGTGCTTCTTTAGTTGGGAGGAAATTTTGTGCTGCTCTCCACATAAAATGCCTCATCTTAGATGGCACATTTGAATTCCAGATAAGCTCCCAATATTCAGAAGGAATGGAATTTGAAGAAGATGGGTTATGGCTAACCTGTTTAGGATCCAAAAGACATCTGTAGCCAGACTTTACTGTGTAAACACCATTCTCAGAGTGAGGCCACATAATAGAATCAACATTAGCAGACCAAGAAATTGGTGTCTTAATTGCTTCAATGGCAGAAGCAGGAGTAAGGTTGGATCTGAGCTTTGAAATATCCCAATCCTTATTAAGACTAATAAGCTCTCCCACCTTGGTAACAGTAGCTGAATTAATAAGACTAGCTTTAGAACCCGATGCTAACCAATTATCATTTGCAATGCTGACATTAACACCATTGGCAATTTCCCATCTAGCCTCCTTCATAATAAGAGATCTTCCATGCATTAAACTTTTCCAGACCCAAGAAGATCTACTCCCAATACTAGCTTGCCAAAGCTCTATAGAAGGAAAGTAGATAGCTTTGAGAGTAGAAGCCCAGTAAGAGTTTGGCTCATGAATAAGTCTCCACACTTGTTTAGATAGCATTGCTGAGTTCATCTTTTGGAAGTCTTTAAATCCAATCCCACCCAAAATCTTAGGAGAACAAATTTCAACAAATTTCCTCCAATGTATTCCTCTATTTTTACCATAGGATTTCCACCAAAATCTGGCCACTTCTGAAGTTAAGGATGAGCAAAAGGTTTTAGGTAACTGCAGAATTGCCATTATATAGTTTGGGATGGCCTGCACAACAGATTTGATCAATATCTCCTTACCAGCAGGGTTAAGTAAGTTTCCTTTCCAACCTTCAAGCTTATTAGTTACCTTCTCTTTTAGCCAATTAAGACCCAGAATTTTAGAACCACCCCACTCAGCAGGAATACCAAGGTACTTCCCTGGGTGATTCCAAAGAGGAATGTTAGTGATGCCTGCAATATTTAGTAGCAGGATCAACTTTAGATCCAAAAATAAGCCCAGATTTGGTTAAGTTGAGTTTCTGACCCGAAGCTTTTGTAAACAAATTCAAAATATTTATGATTTGAAACACATCTTCCTGAGAGTCTTTAATAAACAAGATAGCATCATCAGCAAAGAAGAGGTGAGATAAAATAGGAGCACTGTCAGCCAGTTTAATGCCATGAAGTATATTGTTGTTGCAAGCATCAGAAATTAATCTTGATAGAACATCAAACACCAATATAAACAAATATGGAGAGAGAGAGGATCTCCCTGTCTTAGCCCTCTTTTAGGATAGATCTTCTTAGATGCATAACCATTTACTTGGTAAGAGTATGAGACAGTAGAAACCAAATACATGACAGATTTAACCCAACCTTCATCAAAACCATAAGCCAACAAAACTTTTTCAAGAAATTCCCAATTGACTCTATCATATGCCTTATTCATATCCAACTTAAGAGCCACCCCTTTCCCTCCTTTCCCCTGATTTCTATTGAGATAATGGAAGGCTTCATGAGCTATAATAATGTTGTCTTGTATCATGCGACCCCCAACAAAAGCACTTTGTTGGGGAGAAACAATATTAGATAGATATGGTTTCAGCCTACCCACATAGATCTTAGCTATAACTTTATAAATGAAAGTACAGCAGCTAATAGGCCTCAATTGGGAAATAGATTCTGGGTGTGGAACCTTTGGAATAAGAGCAACATTAGTAAAATTAACTCCATCACCCAGAATACCTTCATTGAAAAATTGACTCACAGAGTTGAAGACATCCTCTTTCACTGTTTCCCAATTTTTCTGAAAGAACAGTCCATTAATTCCATCAGGGCCTGGAGCTTTATGAGATCCCAAATCAAAAACAGCTTCTTTGACCTCCTTGAAAGATACTGGGCTAGTAATAGTGTTATTTATAGTACTGTCAATACACTTTGGAACAACTCTAAGACATTGATCAATACAATTAGGAGTTTCAACATTATATAAATTATTATAATAGTTGTAAATACCATTCATAACATCTGATTGACCTTCTAGCCAAACTCCATTTCCATCTTGAATCCTTAAAAGCTTGTTCCTATCTCTTCTTTGAATTGTAGATGCATGAAAGAAGTCAGTGTTCTTGTCACCAAAATTAAGCCATTTAATCCTTGAGCGTTGCCCCCAGTAATGTTCTTCTTGCCTCCACAAATTGTCAATTTTACTTCTGAATTGAGCCACCTGATCCCAGTTAACTAGGTGAGAAGGAGAGTTCAAAGCCTTTTGAAGCTGCTGCTTGAGAGTAAAGATCTCTTTAGAAGCATTTTTAAATGTTTTAGAGTGCCAAATTTGAAGCTGCTTCTTACAAGATTTGACCTTTTTAGTCCACACATCCCACGGATCATTAGCATGAATATCTTGCCAAGCAGAATAGACCACATTCCTACATTCCTCATGCTCCTCCCAAAAAGATTCATACTTGAAGGATTGACCACTAGCCATAGGAGGTTTAGGCTTTAAGATAATTGGAGAATGATCAGAGCTAATGATAGGAAGAGCAATAGCAATTGCATGAGGAAAGTTAACTCTCCAATTCCAATTGGCAAGCACTCTATCAATTTTTTGCCTAGTAACAATACCATCTCTTGGATTACTCATCCAAGTAAATCTATTCCCTTGTAATGTCATATCCATAAGATCAGCATCACTAAGAAAATCTTTGAATAGTCTCATTCTAATAGGTTCCATAGGATGCATTCCATATTTATCTAAATCTGATGTCATCTCATTAAAATCACCCAAGCAACACCATGCTCCACCATTTCTTGGCTTCAAATTAGCCAGCTTGTTCCACAGATTCCTCCTTGCAGCAAAGGTAGGATTTCCATATACAAATGTTATTTCAAACAAAAAACCCGACCTTCTTTCCTTAGCTATAGTATGAATATAGTTAGAATTAGAGTCTGTAATTTGAATTTCATAGTAATCATTCCAAAATAAGCAAATACCCCCAGAGATTCCAATAGATTCAACACAAAACGAGTGTTGGTAACGAAATTTTCTTCTCACACGATCTACTCTATCCTTATGGGCTCTGGTTTCCATAAGGAAGATGATGGCAGGCTTATGATCTTTAACAAGATCATAAAGTTCCCTATTTGTCGAGGTTGCCGCCAAACCTCGACAATTCCAACTGATGCAAGTCATATTGCCATTGGGGGCATGGGTAGACCCGCCTCCTCAGTCATAACAGTGGTATCAAGACAGATCTCTCCATCAATAACAGCTACAATTCTAGCTTTCTTACTAATGGATTCATCATTTTCAGTTTCATCACCATTAGTAAGTAATAGAGATTCAGCATTTCTATCACGTTTCAGTATTAGATTAGAGGAGAGCTCAGAACTTAAAGCCTCCTCAACACTAACAGGTAGAGTATGAATAGATGATCTTCCAGTATCATTCTCCTCAGGGGGAAGCTCAACAAAGTAGGGAGGATGTGAATTAAGGGGAGGAATCTGATATTTCTCACAAGATAACTTTCGAAAAATTCTAGGTAATCTGAGAGGAATAGTAGGAGGAGGAACAATCTTTAGAATATGAATATTGTTGCTAATGTTTTCTTCCATATTAACCTCATTTGTATTATTTTGAAACTCCACTGTTTGATACTGAACTGGTTCATTTATATTTATTGCAGGATCAACTATGTTTTCATTCATATTGCTGTTGCTGGATTCACCCTCATGATGTTCTTCATTCCTAGGTTGCTGGTACTGTTGGGACTTAGCATGGCTTGTACTACCAAAAGAAAATTTCTGGGCTTGTTTTGGTTTAGTAGCAGATAGGAAAGGTCCATATTTAGGAAGAAGTTTATTATCTGCTGCCATAATTGTAGGTTTTTCACAATGTTTTTGCTCATGACCAAAACTACCACACTTGTAGCAGATTCCTTGAAGCCTCTCATACTTGAAATGAACCCATACTCTATAATTTGCTGTCTTTTGAAGCCAACAACCAGACCATAGAGGCTTCTGAGTGTCCACAGCAACCCTAGCTCGTAGCTAAAATGTAGAAATAGCCCCTGTTTTCAAAGGGTCATCCACCTCTAAAATTCTTCCCACTTTACTCAGAAGAAGAGGAGCATTAGCTGGGTTGATATCCTCTCTAGGTAAACCATGGATTTGGATCCAAAACAAGTATAAACACACCTTTATTGCAGTTTATTGCAGTGATGTCTTCGTTTGACGAAATATTTTCCTTCTTTATCATCGTACCCAATGCTTTCCCACCTTCATTATCATCTCTGTCCTTTTCTTTAATTTTATCTTCTTCTTCGTACTTCTCTTGCTCTTGACTTTGGCAACGCTGCTACAACTAGATTTCTGGAACTCTTCTTCATTCTTCACAATTAAATGACTCTATAAATGATCAAGGATAATTTTTTAATAAATATTATTATTATTATTATTAATATTATTTAATGACAATACAGTAGTTTCAAAAACTCAGAGGGTGTAGTTGAGCGGTTGTGGCTCATCCTCCCTTAACCAAGTCGAGGATTTGATCCTCGCATTGGAAATGGAGCAGCTTTAAATCTCTGGGTCAGCTGTCCCACCCTTCGAGGTGTCTCCAATCCAGCGAGGGGATTAGTCACTGCGTTCGGCAGTAGATACTCTGGTTAATACCAAAAAATACAGTAGTTTCAAAAACTATTACCTTGAAAAATTGGAAATAGCGACAGAAATCAGAGACAAAAAATAAATGTGGTCTTTTTCGTTTAAATTGTTGTAGGTATAGAACCTATTGGTACTACTTTTTTACAATATAAGGGACCATATTCGAATAAAAAATAATAGATTTAGAATAATTTAAAAATTAAAATAAAAGACTATTCCGGAATGAAAAATAAGTTAGAGAATAGAGATCACATTGCTATAACTTTACAATGAAGGGTGTTATGAATTAACATATTGTTCTCTAATTTTACTACTATCTACTCCTAAAAAGAAAAAAAAAATGCTGCTAACTTTTCTTGCTTGATTGATTCCTTAGTTAAAGTGCCTATATATAGGCTTATAATCACCCATCACCGGAAGGATCTAGATAGGGCTGGACAAAAATTTTAACCCGCCCGGAAAACCAAAAATCCGAACAAAAACGATAAGAACGGGCGGGTTGGTGTGGCTGTCGAGTATATAAATAACAAAAAATGGTTTCAATTGGGTAAAAGTGGGCGGTTTCGGTCCCACAATGTTTAATCCAACGATATCCGAAATCACCTGAAATGTCCTATAATTACACATTAATAGGCTAGTAGCTTACTTCACTCAAGTACAGTACTGTCACAACTCTACTTTTCATTGCACTGTCACGCACTATTCTACTCTCTGCACTATACTAGTATTATATTACTTTCTACTTTTTCAGTTCCGCTTTACTTCACTGCTTTTCAAACTTCACAAGTTACTTAATTTTTTATTGATAAATATAATATATAAAACAATACCTTTTGTCCTGTTCTTCTTCCTCTTTTGTTGAAGCTTCATCTTCCACTAAAATTACAGAGGGCACTGCGGTGAGTGTGATGCCTTTGCTTCCTCCTCTGTTTCTTTTTTTTGGTCTTCTTATTATAGTTATGTTCCAAAAAATTAGATAGAAGCTATTTTGAACCAACCCGTTAAACCCGCCTATGTAACCTGTTAAACCCGCCAAACCGAACCGATCTTATCCGCAGCTTTTGCTGGTCGGAAATGGGCCTATTGTTACTCTTCTTGGTTTGTGCCGAATTGGCCATTTTCAACCCGAATCCGCTCAAACCGACCGTTTGTCCAGCCCTAGATCTAGAATCACATGCTTACAAATATAATAAAAAAAACAACTAATATGACTATTGAATAATTGAGCTTGTCATCATTTTGGGCTAATATAACCCTTAATATTATTCCTAACAAAGGGGACCATTTTGGAATTAACCCTTAATTGAAACTTAAAAATAAAGATAAAAGGTAAAAGGAAGGTATCACTTTTTTTTGGTGAAAGGAAGGTATCACTTGACAACAAAATAGTTTTATTAATTTTTTTAAAAGAAGTTGTTACCCTAACAAAGCAACATTCACCACCAACAATGGTTGGTCCAAGTGGTAACAGGACTTGGATCCCACTCCAATATCTCGGGTTTGAATCTTGGGTGTGGTAAAAACTTTGTTGGGTGGGGAGAACCACACGGGCCGACAAAACCGAAAACTCGTGGCCAGCCAGGTTGCTCGGCGTTGATTAGTCACCGACAAAGCTGATAGAAACTACGCACCAATGACATGGTAATCAAGAAAACAAAGCAACGTTCGCAACAAAATATAGCTATAGAGTTTTTTTTCGTTACATATATAGCTATAGAGTTATGATGAAATACTCCCCAAGTTTTAATTAAATTGTAAACACTATTTTTACGTGAGATAGTATGTCTTTAAAAAATATTTTCTTTAGTGTCTCAAATTCTAGATATATGTTTGATCGTTGATTTTTTCAACTTAATATCACTTAGGCCCCTAACTTTTTTAATATTAGGAACCAAACTCATACTATTGTAAAAGCTTGTGACTTAATTCCTAATATATGTCACATATAGAGGGTATATATGTATTTATTCACACACAAAAAATTAATAATAGAATTTATCCAGAAAATGCAACTCATATAAACCATCATATATCAAATACGTACATTAAACAAGTAACAACATACCTTTGCTGCAGTGAAGTTTTTCTTTAACAAATTATTCTTCATCTTTGCCCTCGTCTTTTTTGTAACATTTTTCTCAATATTTCTCTTGCTCGTGCTGTAATTGGATTTTTGAAACTCTTCTCCATTCATTTTATCTTCTTCCATCGGGAGTTTTTTGCCACCAATAGCATCAAGTTGCTTATAAATATCAGCAAGGTAGCGCATTTTTGGTGGTTTAGGCTTCGAATTCAAGCTTGGACTCATCATTTGTTGTTGCACTTCCCTTTGCGTCTGCTCATGACAATCATTGACGTGCACGTCCAAATTTGTTTCTGTGGAAGCTTTAAAAACTCCACAGCCAGATCTATTAGTTTCTACATTTGCATCTTTCTCCATTAAATTCAAATTTGTTTCTTCAAATTTTTTCGATACTTCACAGGAGTCCTGTGACAGGACCCCTGCGCTTGAAGGCCGCATTGGATCTTGATCTTGTTTTGATCCTCATCGTCGTCCTTGTCCAAAGCCAAGACTTCCAAACTGTTATCAACCTGCAACTCACAACGTCGTTTTGGCAACGACTGCAACAACGATGATAGCAATGGCGGAGGCAACAATGGCGACGGAGAGGCCTAACGCAAAATATAAAATTGGTCATATCTAAAACTAATAGCAACTAATAAGAGGGCTTTCTAACCATATTTGATTTTTACAATGTTAAATAATATAAAAAATATTAAATGCATTCACGAGATTCAATAAAAAAATTTCAAAAATAATGAATAAAATTTAAGTTTTGGAGCCTACAAAAATAAATACTAATGAAATTAATACTACTAATTAAGTTGAAAAATAGATTTGAGGCCTAAAAAATTTTAAGACCTAAATCGGTGGCTTTACCGGCTTTTCGCTAGGGGAGGCTATCGATGGAGGCTTTTCCTCCTTAGCTCCCTCCAGATTAAAATTTTTTCTTATGGTGCGCCTCATAAAATGTTCACCTACTTTTGGTCCGTATATATATTTTTTTTAATAGTTTTGGTCTTTCATGACTTTTAAATTTTAATAAAACTTTCTGACTTTTAATACTGCTTATTAAATATCAAAAAACGCTATTTAAAGTCATGAGAAACCAAAAGTAATGGAAAAATAAAATTTGGGGAACCAAAAGTAGGAAAAAAAATTGACAAACTAAAACCAAAAAAGTTAAATTTTGTAGAGACCAAAAACATATCTAACCCTAAATATTATACTAGCATTCATTAAAAATATATAATGATAGAATCAATTAAATGTAAAAATTATATTTATATATGTCTGTTTCTATCATTGAATTCATTTTATGTCAGTTTCTATATATTTATAAAATGTCTTACATATATTATTGTATCTGTAAGGTGTAACATCCCTGTTTCCCTAATTTCGGTTTACGAAATCAACTGGCAATTTATTACTCGATCAAATGATAAATTGAGTCAGAGATATGATAATCTCGCGAAAGCAATATTGAATTTCTCAATTATATGAAATACACACAAACTATCCGAATTGTGTGAACCGTTGTGAGAATTAGAACACAAGGGTAAAATCGTCATTTCGTCTCATAATGAGGAAGTATCATTGATGAAATAACGGATTGGGTCCTAGTCATGCTAGATTATGGAAATGTTATTTAAATTGCTAAGTTACATGGATTGACGGGCATTTGATGGATTAAAATGGACCTAAGTGGATATTAAGGAACCAAGGGCATTTTGGTCATTTCCACAATCTTCAAATCATTAACCCAAATTACTCTTCACCAATCATGCATTTCAATTTCCCTAAGATCATAATCAAGGATTTTAATAAGGGTTATGAGTTAATTGTGGGATTAAGTGATGATTTGGTAATAAGGGCAAAATGGTTATTTTACCCTCATTTATAAACACACTCACCCCACTTTCAGCAACACACCAACTGAAAGAAAATTGAAATAGGAAGAGGGAGAGAAGAGAGAGTTGGCGAGAAAGAAGAGAAAAAGGAGAGGAAGAAGAGCTTCACTCCCTCATTGCATGTAAGACTCCTTTTCACCATTCTTCTCCATTTCTCTTTCTCTTTCCATTGATACTAATTTCCTCCATTCATTCTTCATCTTGCTCATTTCGCCATTGAAGACCTTCCAAGCTCCAACTTCATAAAAAATAGAGTCTTGAAGCTTCCCATGACTTGCATGTTGACCTTAGAGCAAGAGTGGGGCTTTGGGGTAGCTACATTGAACATTGGAGTAGTATGAGTAGGGATGGCAATGGGGCGGAGCGGGGGCGGAGAGTACTCCCCCACTCTCCGTCCCCGCCTCCAAAGTTGTCCCCCGTCCCAATCCCCACTTCGGGGAGTTTTTCCCCTCCATCCCCATCCCCACGGTCCCCGCGGGGACCCCGATAATTAGTTAAAAGTTAGACAAAAATAGTAAAATTGAAAAAATATATAAAAGTAATGCTAAAAAACAAAACTTTAGCATTTTAATATAAAAATATATATATAAGTTAGTCTAATTTTTATATTTAAAATTAAAAACATGTATAAAAAGATTAAAAAATTAATACTTATAATATAATATATATATATATATATATATATATATATATATATCTATAAAAAAATATATTAATGTGATATATTCGGGGCGGGGTCTCCGTGGGGTGGAGGATATGATTCCTGTCCCCATCCCCACTTTGACTGTGGGGGGATTTCCTTCCCCGTCCCCGCCCACTGAGCCCCGAATGGGGCAATCCCCGCGGGGATCCCCACATTCGGGTAGAAATTGCCACCCCTAAGTATGAGGAGTAGATAGCAACTGAGTAAGCTTATGGGTTCGAGTTCGAAGGGGTGTGAAGCTGGAAAAAATCGAGTTGATGGAGGTTTAAAGCTTTGGAAATCAGTTTCTTCAAGTACACAACAATCTGCACAAAAACCGTTTTGACACCCTTTGGTATTTCCTTCGTAACTCACTGTACAGACCTCCGTTTAAGTTCATTTTTGTTTATTTAGAAACTGGACACGAAATACTTAATTTTTCGCACAAGAACCATTTAATTTCATTGAGTATTGGAGGAGAAATTAAACATACAAGTTAGCATTGTGAATCAGTGGCAATTTGGACCTAGCTGTATTGTTCTAACCATATATCACTAAATACCTAGGATATCAGTTTGAAACCTATACCAATAGAAACTAGACAAAATTTCCTTCCTAATAGACCCTGCAATTGGTGCATTTCAGTAAGTATTGATTGAGATATTGTGGTTGCAAGATGACTCTCAGATGCTGCCAAACCAAATTTGAAGATAGTGGTCGCGTTCTAGGAGTTGGGGTTAGATCGGAATGAGAAGGGGAATTCATTGTTGATTTGAGATGCATTTGGGTACGCTCCAGTAGCTGGTTTTGAGGTGGTGCTAGTTTTGAAGCGGTTTCAAGTTCGTTGGAACGCGGGAATCAAATTCGGGGATCGTTCGAGCGGTTACGTGTTTTGTGCGTTCCGAAGTCTCGGCAAATTTCGTGATTTTCATCACGATACTCACGTTGGGGTTTTTTCTTATTGTTTTCAAACTTATTGCATTTCTGGTTCTGTGGCAATGATTCTGATTTCGAAAGATTATCGAGTCGAAAACCGTTTTTTTGGAAAATAACGTTTTACAGTTTTTATCGAATTTTATATGTGATTGTATGAACTGAGATTGTACTGGTATGTGGCTGGAATGTTTGATTGTTTTGTTGGAAATTGGATTAGGTTTCGATTGGAAGCGATCGGAGAAGTGAAACGGAACGAAACGAACAAATAACGAATCTGCTACAGGCAGCACGGGTCGTGCCACCTATAGCACGGGTAGTGAGACTTTCTGTAATGAACGAACTTCTTCAACATTTGGAAAACTAAAATCATTTGAAAAACCGAAAAGTAGACCGCGTGTAGGTACATGTTTTTGAATAATAAAACGGATTACATGTTCAACTTGGTACTGTATTATAACGCCGGATGTTTAGTATTTTAATCATCAAAATGGGTTATAGAACAACGATAGATATAGATCACATCGAAAATAGGAGTCGGCCCAATGCGGGTATGATATATAAATTATATCAAGTCGGGTGACGACCCGACGATTAGCATACTAGGAAGGGAAGGTCGTGAGCCCGCACCCTAGGCCCTGAGCGTTAGGGAAAGTACTAGCGGGGGTTATCGGGATTGTGGTTGTTTGCACGGCCGATGTATGCTACAATAGGTGCACGATTCGCCGAGATTGTGGGTGTTTGCACGGTCGATGTTTCGATTGGTAAGCTTGTAATGGTAAAGTAACTTACAAGGCTTAAAAATATACGAATAGCACGTTAGATGCCGAGATTGTGGTTGTGTGCACGGCCGGTAATGGGTTAAGTATATATATGAGCAAGTGGTTTATAAATTAAACCATGTTGCAACGGTTTTATAATTGAACCGAGTGATGTGAGGCGTTATGGTAAAACTCACTGAGATATGTTATCTCACCCTATCATATGTTGTTTTTACAGAGCACGGGAAATAAGGATAGCAGGCGGTATGGTCAGTTGTCATGCTCGAGGAGAAGTTGGAGATTTAGTCTTTCATCCTTGTTTTTGATTCCGATGTTGTCTCTGTATTCAGTCTTGTGACTCGAATTTGATTAATGATGTGTAAGAGTTTCCGCTATTTCTTGCAATGATGTTTATCTAAGCAGGAATTTTTATACTCTGATGTAAACCAAATTGTATGTTTAGGTAATTCCTTGTATTTCTTGTCTTAGAAACACCGGGGGTGTTACATTAGGCCTAGCTCAACTGTCAAATCTCGAAATTTTTAGGATGAATATCGTATCCATGGTTCCAACTCATGACCTCGCAGTTGTACATGTGAGTTTCAAGTGGAACTTGTCACTTCATCTACAAAACCAAAAAAATATTATACCACCATTCATTAAATTAAATATATATATATATATATATATATATATATATATATAATTATGAATATTATACTACAAATCATTAAATACATATACATATATATATATATATATCAGTTTCTATTGTTGAATTCATTTATGGTAAAATTCATTCAAGTAATATAATTATTATATCTAAATATATATATAATGATAGAATATGTTTGTCAAAAAAATAAATGTAATGATAAAATAAATTAATTCTACCGGTATGAGTTGGTCTGAGTGGTAATATATTGGGTTCAAACCTCACATCAGGATCTCAAGTTCGAGTCTTGAGTGTGGCAAAAACTCTATTGAGAGTGGAGAACCATACAAACGGCAAAGTGGAATACACCTGGTCAGTCAAGTTTCCCAACATAGATTAGGTACTGACAAAGTGTAACACCTTAATTTCAATCGGAGCGGAAATAAAGAGCGCTCATAAATAATACAATCAGAGATGCAAACTTACTTAAAAATTTGGGCCAAATTTAAAATTTTTGAGGGAATTTCCTCAATAGGGTTCATTAATAAAAACTATTCAAAATCCGCATAAGCTACATAACGGAAATTAGATCCTTACAGTCGTTAAACAGTCGGTGTTCAAATCTTAGGTAGGGTTTACATTACAACTAACTTTGATTACAATATCAAAGACTCGGTCTAAGCGGGTACAACATAAACATAACTAGGGGAAAACTAAACAGACATAACATAAATCGATCCAAAGGGATCCCTCGATAAACTAAGCAGCTACATCAGCAACTACTTCTCTTAGGTCTGCTTTTCTTTTCCATGTACATCTGAAAACACCACAAACATAAACAGTGAGATTACAAATCTCAATGAGTTCCTCTGAGACCCTTCACATTTCCTCTCGGTGTTTTCTAAATTCAGTCGCTTTCTTTTAATATTTTACCTCTTTCCTCTTTTCCTCTTAGCACAACCCAAGAGATTATTTCTCAATCTCAACGGAGAACCCAACTCGTATAGCTGTACCGAGTAATGTTAGGCCTTGGCTTATGGGCTCATGACTTCCCTCCACCAAGTGTGCTATTCCCTCTTGGGATCGTCATCCCCTCCACTTTTATGCCTTTTAGTTCATTCAATTCTTTCCTCGTTTGTTGACCATAATAACCGAAGTAATTGAAACGTTTTCGAGCCTTAAAGCATGTCAAAATCCACTCACAATCATACATTAATACTTCATTAGGGTTAGGGTTAGCATTGGGAAGGAATTGGAATTCAAAAGAAAGAGGAATAAAAATTTTTAAGGGAGGAGACCAGATGGTGGCACGGTCCGTGCCAAAAAGTGGCACGGTCCGTTCCATTTTCTCAGCACCTCCAAAATTGTGATTTTCGACTCGTTTCCTCGCCCTTTTCGGTCCTAGTTCGTCCCTAACACTTAATCCAGCCCAATGCATCATCATATCAGTATAAATTCCAATCAAAATACAACCAAATCAACAATGCCTCAATCATTAACAAGAACATCAATTTCCAAACAATCAACACGAACATCAAGGTTTCACGAAACGATTTTTCTAACTCATCAATTTCGCCATTACTCAGAAAACCAGCACATGCAATTCATAAAAATCAAAACACACACTGTAAATCAACATGTATTTCGAAAATCTAAGGATGAAAGTGAGGAACTCACCTTTCGTGTAGCAAATTCCGAAATACAAACAAGAGAGGAAGTTGGCAACAAAAAAACAGCTCCTAGAACTTCAATTTTCGACCCCGGCCTCTAAAACCACTCCTTGAGCACTCCTATCCACAATGTAGCTTCTAGATTGACAATAGAAACCTCCTAGGATAACATGCAAACCCCAAAAACAGAGTTCCCAACCAGCCTCAAGCTTTGATGATTTTCGAAAATAGTGAGGGAAGGAAAGAGAAGAAATGAAATCAACTGCACATTTGTTCTTGGAACCTCAAATACTTGGTGAAGTGGGAAGAGTAGTGGTGATTTGGGTGTGGTTGTTCTGAACTCAGTTTGGGAGTGAAGCTCTCCCTTTCTTCTCTTTTCTCTCTTCTCGCAACTCTCTCACTTTTTCCTTTCCTCTTGTGTGTTTTAAAAAAACTGAAAATGAGTAAATGGGAGTGAGTGTAAGTGTTTTTGCCCAGCTGAGTGTGAGAGTGAGGGTGTGGAAGTGAGTGTGTCTCCATTACGAGTTTCCTAAAATACCCTTAAACTCTCTCCAATTCTCTAATAACCCCAAACAATTCAATGATTCATTAGCAACCATCACACAATGCACATAATTCTTTATTTTTAGGCAATCAATTAATGAATTTATCAATCAAACCTCAATCAAGGAAAATCAAATCACTCACACATCAAAGTAATTAAAATAATTACTTTGGGATGTTACACAAAGTTGATAGAAACCACACACAAATAACATGATAACCAAAAATAAAATCAATTAAATCGAAGAAATATATATATATATATATATATATATATATATATATATATATATATATATATATATATATATATATATATATATATATATAGATACATATATATATATATATCAGTTTCTATTGTTGAATTCATTTATGGTAAAATTCATTCAAGTAATATAATTATTATATCTAAATATTTATCAGTTTTTATCATTGAATTCAATTATGTCGGTTTCTATTTATTTATAAAAATTTTCCCATATATATTATTATAATTACTATACTTCCATTCATTAAATATATATATATATATATATATATATATATATATATATATATATATATTGATAGAATCAATTAAATGTAAGAATTAATTATATTTATATATGTCATTTTCTATCGTTGAATACATTTGTTTGTCAAAAAAACAAGAATCATTGAATACATTTATGGCAAAATTCATTCAAGCAATACAATTAAATATTATTTTTAATACATTCAAAATTACATTAAAGAATACTATATCATATTGTATAATTTTATATCTATCTATATTTAAAAGCCATAAATGTTTTCTTTCTCAAAAACATTAAAGGTAATGGTACTGAAAATTATCTATTTTTTTTGACAAAAAAAAATTATCTATTTTTTTAAAAGAAATTAACTTAAACATTACTGTGCCATATTTTATCAAATAATTATGTTATATTAAATAATATTAAAATGTTTAAATTAAGTGATATTACCTTTGTCCCAATTTTTTTTAACAAAATCAATTTGTTTCAAATTGATTGTTGTTTTACACAAGGTAATCAAAACCGGACCGGACCGGCCGGTTCGACCGGTTGAACCGGGAACCGGACCCCTGTCCGGTCCAGTTAGACCCCAGAACCGGATGGCCAAAGAACCGGGTGAAAAACCGGAAAACCGGTCAGGAACCGGCAAAACCGGCCAGAACCGGTCAAGAACCGGCCAGAAACCGGTTCTGAGAAATGACTTTTTCTTATTTTTTTTTATTTTTTTTTTATTTTTTTTTATTTTTTTAACTGAAATCACAAAATTTAAACTATTTTTTGTAAAACAAAATGAGTGTCAGGGCTCTATTTATATATTTTATATATTATGAAAGCCAAGAATCTCACTTATATTTTGCTGTGCACACTCTAGCTCTATTTATAGAGAACACACAGCTCATTCTTCTTATTTGCCATCCGATGTGGGACTGATATTCCCCTTTCAACAACATTAGCTTCATTGTTTGCAATTTTCTTACATGATGTGATCTTTTCTAAATAAAGCGACATTAGATTCTTTCTAAATAATGCATTAAAATATATATATTTTAAACATGTCAAACTTTGAGTTTTTTTATACCTACCAATTTTATGTGTAACTTTAACTAATGACTTGGATATTATATTGTTGAGTTTAAGTTAAGCATAATTTAATTGTTTGTGGTGTGAAATTTTGGGTATTATGGTTTTTTATCCTTTATATATTGTAATAAAAATATTAAATAATATATTTAATTAATTCCGGTTGAACCCCCGGTTCAACCGGTTGAATCCAAGAACCCCTGAACCGCCACCTCTTCCGGTTCAATGTCCGATCCGGTTTTGATTACCTTGGTTTTACATTTTCAATAAGGTGTTTAATTTTTTACGACCCATCCCCTTATTTATTATGGGACCATCTTACATCCAAAAAAATGACACACATTCATTTAAGTTGAAGATGAAGGGTTAAATAGCTAATCTCTATCTTATAAGCGAGCTGCCTGCATGAGGCGCCAAAATGCAGAAAATATTTTAGCCCCAATTTCAATCATATTTACCACAATTGCCATTCTTTCATTTCTCTTCATTCTAAACTTAAGCCTTTTTGCTTTTTTTTTCATATTCTAACGTTCTTCAGTTTTATAATAATATTATTTTAAAGTTTGGAAAAAATAATTTCGTAACAAAATACGTAAACTAAGATGTTAAGCAGTGTGTTTTTAGGTACTTTCGCGTTCGAAAAAAATTAAATGTTCAAATACGCGAAGTTCATTCCTCAATAACTCGTTAGGTGTATTGTTCTTGAAAAAATTTTAACCGTTCAAATACGCAATTTTTGTTACTCAATAACTGATTTGGTGAAAAAATAATTTTGTGATAAAATACGTGAAGTACGATAATTTTGTGATAAAATACATAAAGTGTGATGCTAAAAAGTGTGTTTTGAGGTACTTTAGCGTTCCAAAAAAATTAGATGTTCAAATACGTGAAGTTTGTTCCTCAATAACTCGTTAGGTGAAAAAAATTATCTTTGTGACAAAATATATAAAGTCAGATGCTAACCAGTGTGTTATAGTATACTTTATGGTTCGAGAAAAATTTTAACCCTTCAAATACACAAAGTTTGTTCCTCAATAACCGATTTGGTGAAAAAAATTATTTCGTGACAAAATACATAAAGTACGATGCTGAGTACTCCCTCAGGACCTAATTATTAGCAAAAAAGTGTCTACTTTTGGTGGACTCAAATATAAGCAAATCTCAACTAACCAACCTATATTTAATGCTATTCTTCCACAATTACCCTTAAATTAGCTCATTAATGTTGTGAGAAGATGACTATTAATTAGGGATAGTTTAGTAAATCTAATTATTTTTTCAATGAATTAAAGAAATTAAATGCACAAAACTACTATCCCTTAATATGTCTGAAAGTAGTTATTTTTGCTTCTAATTAGGTCCGAAGGGAGTAGTGGGTTTTGGGGAACATTAGCCATCAGAAAAATAGAGGTTGTTGTGTCATACGCATAACTCTGCATCGAGTATCCTGTGGAGGGTCGAATCGAAACAATAAGAGGAGACTACCAAGCGGACAAAAGATGTTACGAATTGAGCCTTCAAAGGGAAAAGGGTAACACTTGAAACGAGCTGCACACGAGTGTAATTTCTTAGATCTAGACCCAAGATACTTCGTCCCCAAATGCAAGGAAAAGATACCACAACCGGCTGAGGAGGTAAAAGAAGTCATAATCGGCCACACCTCAGGCCACAAAACAAAATTAGGAACCAGCCTGCCCTAGGAAGTGGAGTCGGCTTTGATAAAGTTCTTAAAAAATAGCAACAACGTTTTCACATGACGTTTCGAAGACATGAAGGGAATCGACCCGAATTTCATATGCCATCGGCTGGCAACCAACCCTAGCTTCCGGCCCATCGCCCAGCGGAAAAGAAAATTGAGAGAGGACAAGAGAGAATAATAAAAAGAGGAAACAAGCAAGCTCTGCAAGGCTAAGTTCATCAGAGAATTCAAATATCCCCCGTGGTTAAACAAGGCATGTCCCAAAGACCCTTACCCACTCCCTAGAGTTGATCAGCTGGTCGACGGCGCGTCTGGTTTTGGTCTGCTTAGTTTTATGGATGCTTACTCGGGATACAATCTGTTTCGGATTGGCCGAGCATTTGGGCCCAAACTAACAAAGCCCATGATCCATATAAGACCAACGGTGTGGATGTGTTCCCCTAATCAAATGGCTCAGGTGCATTCCTAAGAATGTCTATCACAATGCGCCACGTATAGGCGCCAATCCCTATAAAAGCGATGTCCATCAATGCTACAGGTACGCATTTATTATCTCACATCACCTATTCCCAATGTTGACTTAGGCATCAGAGTGTGTGCAGGTACCACCCCCCTCACCGGATCAGCGCGAGTCAGAGCACCTCGGATACCATCTAAACACTCATCTCAACCATCATCTCGGAAGTAACTCGGAGTGATCAAGCTTCTCAGCTTGGTGAGCATCTCGGTCCTCAGCTCGACCGAAGCGTGCAGCCAGTACAGATCATTGGCGACCACAGTGGGAGTTCTTCTCCAACACCCTTGAATCCGCTCCGAACATTACGATGCCTCTGAAATGTCAAACTCAGCCACGGGGAACCCGGTAAGAACCACCCCCACGTCCCGCCTACAAGGGAACCAACACCCGAAGCTTCGTCCAAACGCTACCAATAGACGATCCCCATGATCAAGAGGTCCAGCCCGTGGCAACCATCACTACAGCAAGACCTTCTCAAGATGAGGCACTCGCGGTTTGGTTCCCCTCCCGGCCCAAGTCGTTTAGAATCTCATTGCTCTACTTAGTAACCAAGCTAGGAGCCTAGCCGACCACAACGCTCGAAGAGTAAACGAAGGGAATGCTACAGTAGTAAGAGACAACACAGCTCATGGTCTCGGAAGAGGCCGACCTCGATCTCCACCAAAAACAGTAACTTCAAGGTGGATGTTCACCTCGACCGAAACACCGGTCTCGCCGACATCATTACAGAGCAAAGCATTCTAGGTGTCCTCCTAGCTCACCTCCAACAACTCCCAAATTTTCTCGGTATCGGAGAGACTCATTTGATCGCTCCTCCTCTCTGGAATCGCCATCTCCACGATGTCGGCAACAAAGGAAGTCACCACAAAAGAAAACCTCAAAGAAACACAAGTCCTCCAAACCAGGACTGTTATCCAGAGAAATCGGTGAATATTCTGTATCGAGGTCACTAGAAAAGCCTCCCGCACTCAACCTTTATGACGGATCGGGAGACCTAGAGGACCATGTCGATTACTTCGAGCTAATGCTTCGGTACAAAAATGCCGAAGACGAAGTCAAGTGCAAAATCTTTCCCTTGAGATTCACTAAGGCAACACTAGCATGGTATAGAACTCTCAGAACCAACTCAATCACAAGCTGGTCCCAATTCACAGAACTCTTCAAAGCCAACTTTACCCCCTCACGTGTTAAGCCGAAATCAGAGAAAACTCTCAGAGCAATCTACTAACGTGAGGGCGAGACCATCAGGGAGTACATTGTAAGATGAACCTAAGGGCTCTAGCCGCCTGGTGGCAATGGTTATTTTTGATGGGTTTCCCCATGGAGGGCGGAGCAACCAAGGTGGAGCAACCAAGAAAATGATGAAAAGAAAATGGCGAGAAATAATGAGTATAGTCGATTCAACTCCCACCAAAGCTTCCAACAACCGGCCTCCTCTGCAATTCAACGACAAAGACTTGATTGATGGCAAACCTAACCAGCATATCCCGTTAATCATTCAGGCCGTGATGGTGAATTTCGATGTAAGGAGAATCTTGATGGACCAGGGCAGCATATCCCAGTCATCATGCTCTCTAAGAAGGATCTCATCCCTTATCAAGGGGCCGACCTTTTTGGGTTCAATGGGTCCAAAGCCAGACCCCTGGGTTCCATTGGTCTGTTTGTCACTTATGGTAAAGATCCCTTAACCCAGACGTTTAAAATTCCATTCTTAGTCCTCTCTTGCCCATCGGTTTACAACTGCATCATAGGAAGGCCTACGCTAGGGCACCTAGCAGCGGTCGCCTCTACGGTCCATCTCAAAATGAAATTCTATTCTGCCACAGGCAAGGTGATCACCATCAAGGCCGACTTGGGCGCAGCGAAAAGGTGCCACTTTCTATCCCTCAAAAAGGGAAGTGCCGAACGCGGAAGCGAAGGGCAAGGAGCTCTAGAATAATCCTGTGGAAGCGATTAAAAAAGGGAAAGAACAACTAAAGACAAGAATAGGCTTGGTTACATTCCCATTGGCAAGCGAAGACAACAAGATATAGCTAGATCAAAGCTTAGTATAACTCGTAAGGAAAGCCAGGACACTCCAATTAACCGTAGTACTTGAAAAGCGAAGTGAAGCACACTAAGGTGTTTAGAACACCCAAAGTTGTACGATTATGTTAAAGTTTTTTTTATGTCATGATTAAATAAAGTTATTAGCCATCACCATCAATTCTTATAACTTGGAAGGGAGAAAAACTATGATCCAAACGAGCATCCACTAGTGTAGAATCTGGAAAAGAATTAGACTTTTAAAGTCGGTCGCTTAGATATCCGACTTAAAAGGTAGACGCGGTGGCAAACTTGTAATTAGGTTAAAAAAAATTATCTGTCTCGCATCTTTTTAAGTTGGGCCACTCTTAAGTCCGACTTTCAATGTTGAAGCTTTTTACTTAACTCGCTGAATATAATAAAACTCCCACAACACTAAAACCCTAAATCCAAAAGCTCGCTCTTCCTCTTTCATAACACTTTCACGCTTTCTTCATGTCCCTCGCTCTCATCCTCGCATCTCCATCTCTGCCCTAGCTCTCTTTCTCTCCTTCACGGCTCTGATTTTGTTGCTCCGCTATGGCTCTTCCTCTCCCTCGCTCTCTCTCCCTCTCGCTGAACAGAACTGAAGGAAAGATGGAGAATCGCTAGAAAACCCTGTAGCACTGAACGACATCACCG
>CM076848.1:144263833-144435485 GCA_039519185.1 Astragalus membranaceus | reverse complement strand
AGAGCGGATATTCCGTGTTATGGATTGCACTGCTGCCCAGCAAGTGAAGTTTGGGACGCACATGCTGGCGGAAGAGGCTGACAAGTGGTGGTTAGGGATGCTGCATAGGTTGAACACTGCTGGTGAAGAGGTTACTTGGGAGTCTTCACAAGGAGTTTAAAAGAAAGTATTACCCTGAAGACGTTCGGCCAAGAAAGAGGTAGAATTCTTAGAACTGAAACAGGGAAATAAGACTGTGGCTGAGTATGCAGCCAAATTTGAAGAGCTGGCCCAATTTTGTCCTTACTACGCCAATGATGCTGATTCAGAGTTCTCTAAATGTGTGAAATTTGAAAGTGGCCTGCGACCTGACATTAAGAAGGCAATTGGGTATCATGAGATACGAGATTTTGCTAGATTAGTTGACAAGAGTAGAATTTATGAAGAGGACAGTTCTGCTGCCTACAAGATTGGGAAAGAAAAGAGGAATACTCAGTTTAGGGGCAAACCTATGATGTGTCTGGAGGTAAAAATAAGTGGAAGGCAGGTGCTGGTAAGAAATTTTCTGAGGGTAAGAAGCCTAGTGGGGGAGGTGCTCCCGCTGATATAGTGTGTTATACGTGTGGCAAACCGGGTCACAAAAGTTTCGATTGCAAGACTGAGGTAATGTGCTACCGTTGTGGGAAGAAAGGTCATATGGCGTCTAACTGTGATCGTAAGGAATCAGTGTGTTTCAATTGTGGTGAAGCTGGTCACTTCAGTTCTAAATGCCCCAAACCAAAGAAAGAGAAATCCAATGGAAGAGTTTTCGCGCTAGCAGGCTCAGAGGGGCCCAATGAGATTCGAGGTACTTGTTTTATTTATGGTTCCCCTTTAGTTGCTATAGTTGATACTGGTGCTACGCATTCTTTTATTGCTGCTGTTTGTGCTGAAAAGTTAAATCTAGTATTGTCTGATATGAAAAGGGAAATGGTTATCGACACTCCGGCTAAGGGTTCGGTGACTACTTCTCTATTGTGTGCTAAGTGTCCTCTGTCAGTATTCGGCAGAGATTTTCTGGTTGACCTTATATGTTTGCCTTTGGGAGGGTTGGATGTTATTCTTGGTATGGACTGGTTAGTGGATAACCATGTGCACATCAACTGTTTCAGCAAGTCTGTGAGTTTCTTTCCTCCTGAGGAGGAAGAGTCTGTTTTGTTGTCTGGGGATCAGCTGCATAAGGTAATGAAGAATGGTGGTCAACTATTTGCTTTGATGGCGTCTATGTCTGCTGAAAACCAAGCTATGGTTGAAGGGTTGCAGGTGGTGTGTGAGTTCCCTGAAGTGTTCCCGGATGAGATTCCTAGTGTGCCACCAGAGAGGGAAGTAGAGTTTGGGATTGACCTTGTGCCTGGTACTAGGCCGGTATCCATGGCACCGTACCGGATGTCAGCTTCTGAGTTATCTGAGTTGAAGAAGCAGTTGGAAGAGTTACTTGAAAAGAAATTTGTGAGGCCTAGTGTGTCACCATGGGGAGCTCCGGTTTTATTAGTAAAGAAGAAAGATGGGAGTATGCGCCTGTGTGTGGATTATAGACAGTTGAACAAAGTGACTATCAAAAATAAGTACCCTCTTCCGAGAATTGATGATCTGATGGACCAGCTGGTGGGTGCTAAGGTTTTTAGTAAAATTGATTTGAGGTCAGGGTATCATCAGATTAAAGTAAAAGACGAAGACGTCCAGAAGACAGCATTTCGAACGAGATATGGACATTATGAGTACTCTGTGATGCTGTTTGGTGTCACCAATGCACCAGGGGTGTTTATGGAGTACATGAACCGTATCTTCCATAGTTACTTGGATCGATTTGTGGTAGTTTTTATAGATGATATTCTGGTATACTCCAAGTCTGAAGAAGAGCATGCAGAGCACTTGAGATTGGTGCTTGAGGTATTGAAAGAGAAGAAGCTTTATGCTAAGTTGTCCAAATGCGAGTTCTGGTTGCGTGAGGTAAGCTTTTTGGGTCATATTATTTCTAGTGATGGCATAGCTGTGGACCCAGCCAAGGTTGATGCAGTGTTACAATGGGAGAGCCCAAAGTCTGCGACGGAGATCAGGAGTTTCTTGGGGTTGGCCGGTTACTACAGGAGGTTCATTGAGGGTTTCTCAAAGCTAGCCCTTCCGTTGACTCAATTGACGTGTAAAGGGAGAGTTTTGTTTGGGATGCTAAGTGTGAAGAGAGTTTCCAAGAGTTGAAGAAGAGATTGACAACATCTCCGGTGTTAGTGTTGCCCGTGCCGGATCAACCGTTTGTGGTATATTGTGATGCTTCCAGAATGGGCTTAGGGGGCGTATTGATGCAGGATGGGAAGGTAGTCGCTTATGCGTCCAGACAGTTGCAGACTCATGAGAAGAACTATCCTACTCATGATTTGGAATTGGCTGCTATTGTGTTTGCGCTAAAGATTTGGAGGCACTATTTGTATGGCACTCGGTTCGAGGTATTCAGCGACCACAAGAGTTTGAAATATTTGTTTGATCAGAAGGAGCTGAATATGAGGCAGAGGCGTTGGTTAGAGCTGCTGAAAGACTATGATTTTGGCTTAAACTATCACCCCGGCAAAGCTAATGTCGTGGCTGATGCTTTAAGTCGAAAGACTTTGCATATGTCAGCAATGATGGTAAAAGAGTTGGAGTTGATTGAGCAATTTCGTGATATGAGTCTGGTTTGTGAAGTGACACCGCGGAGTGTTAAGCTGGGTATGCTGAGGATTGGTAATGACTTCTTGGTTAGTATCAGAGACGCCCAGAAATTAGATGTGAAGCTGGTTGACTTGTTAGTTGTGGGTGATCAGAATGTGGATGGGGATTTCAGGTTGGATTCCCAGGGTGTGTTGAGATTTAGAGATAGGATCTGTGTTCCCGATGATATTGAGATGAAGAAGATGATCCTTGAGGAGAGTCATAGGAGCAAGCTGAGTATTCATCCAGGGGCTACAAAAATGTATCATGACTTGAAGAAATTATTCTGGTGGCCTGGTATGAAGAAAGATGTAGCGCAGTTTGTGTACGCCTGTTTGACTTGCCAGAAGTCAAAGGTTGAGCACCAGAAGCCTGCGGGGTTGATGCAACCTTTGGATGTTCCGGAATGGAAATGGGATAGCATTTCCATGAATTTTGTGACAGGGTTACCAAGAACCGTTCAGGGATTTGATTCTATTTGGGTGATCGTGGATAGGTTGACGAAGTCTGCTCACTTCCTTCCTATCAACATCACGTATCCGGTAGCGAGATTGGCCGAGATATATATCCAGGTGATTGTGAAGTTGCATGGTGTCCCGAAGAGTATTGTATCTGACAGAGATCCGAGGTTTACTTCGGAGTTTTGGGGGAGCTTGCAGGAGGCATTGGGGTCCAGATTGAGGTTGAGTTCAGCCTATCATCCTCAGACTGATGGGCAGACAGAGAGAACCATTCAGTCATTGGAGGACTTATTGAGATCGTGTGTTTTAGAGCAGGGAGGTGCGTGGGATACACACCTTTCGTTGATTGAGTTCACTTACAACAACAACTACCATTCGAGTATAGGGATGGCTCCTTATGAGGCACTGTATGGGCGGAGGTGTAGAACTCCTTTGTGTTGGCATGAATCTGGCGAAAGTGTTGTTCTTGGACCTGAATTGGTGAGAGAGACTACAGAGAAGATAAAAATGATCAGGGAGAAAATGAAAGAGTCTCAAAGTCGGCAAAAGAGTTACCATGATAGAAGGAGAAAAGATTTGGAATTTCAGGCTGGTGAGCATGTTTTCTTAAGGGTCACGCCTATGGCTGGTGTTGGGCGTGCACTTAAAGCAAAGAAGTTGACTCCTAGATTTATTGGACCGTACCAGATCACTGAGAGGGTCGGAAAGGTTGCTTATAGGGTGGCCTTACCACCTAACCTTTCGAACTTGCACGACGTATTTCACGTGTCGCAACTTCGGAAGTACATTCCGGACCCGTCTCATGTGATCCATATGGATGATATTGAGGTGCGAGATGATCTCACTGTGGAGACTATGCCAGTGAGGATTGATGATAGAGAAGTGAAGGTGCTGAGAGGGAAAAGCATTGTTTTAGTGAAGGTAGTGTGGTTGGGAGCTACTGGCGAGAGCATGACTTGGGAGCTGGAGAGTAGGATGCGGGAGTCCTATCCAGAGCTATTTGACTCAGGTATGAATTTCGAGGACGAAATTTCCTAAGTGGGGGAGAGTTGTAACACCCTAAAATAATTTAATTAAGTAATTGATTAAATTATTTAAAGTGTTGCACTAATTTTTTTTATTATATTATAATGTAGTATTTTTATTTAATTGAAGGGGATGGCGTTGGTAATACCGGTATTGCAAATGACGGCCCAAGAAGCCCAAGCCCGTTGGCTTAGGCGCTCCTTAGGCACTAGGGGTCTAGGTCGCGCCTCATTAGTGTCAAAAAGAAAGAAAGAAAGTCGAAGGAGAGAAGAAAAGAAAGAAAGTCGAAGGAGAGGAGAAGAGAAGGAAGGAGCGACTTCAAGCTTGGAGTTAGGGTTTGTGCATCTTGATCCTAGGTAAGGGTTCCTAATCTTTTACGATTCGATTTCCTTTCTCTATCAAGTGCTTAAGTTTCGTTTTCCCTAACCCTTCCTATTTTTGTTCAATTTGCGAATGGTCCAAGAGAAAGAGAGAGAGGGCGTATTCGAGAATAAGGGAAAAAGAAGGAGACGAAATCTTGTTGCGGTAGTTTGTCGGTGCTTCGGTGGAAAGAGCTCTAGTTCGTCACAATCAAGGTTAGGGGAGTCTCACTCTATAATAGAGAGTATAATAGGTTGTATGTGAACCATAGGATTCCACTTGTTATTATGTTGTTAATTGTTAGATTGTTTAGGTTAGTTGAAATTGATAATTAGTGTGATTGATTCGATTTCCTATGCTAAGGTTAGATTACATGTGTTGATTTTATGCCTTGTTGTGTTCTTAATGCGTAAATGTGAGAATGAATGTTGTTGGTATGAGCATAATGTATTTTGTGATTTGTTGTTGTGAATTGTTTGGAAATTTGATGTTTGGTAAATGTTGGGTCGCATGGGGCGCCAAGTGCCTAGGGAAAATGGCGCTCTGTGTACTGTAGCAGTGGGTTGGTGTTGCGTTGCGTGTGTTGTTTTGCTGCCTGGGCGTGAGTGTGTTGCTGTCTGGGAGCCTGTGCTGCCCAGAATGGCGCCTGGGCGCCTGTGTCCCATGGAATGTGCGCCTAGGGGTGGTTTATGTGAAGCTCAATTTCTAAACAGTTTTTACCGAGCCAAATTTTGTATTCACCTGACCAAATGATATTTAAAACACTTTGGCTAAAGAATTTCCAGATTTGCACTTGTGGTTTTGAAATTGTCCTGTTGGGCATTGTTTTGGCTTGTCTAAGGGGTGCCTTGTGTGCATCTCATTTTCTGAGCATATTTTCCCGAGCCAAATTTTGTATTCACCTGACCAAATGATATTTAAAACACTTTGGGTAAAGAATTTCCAGATTTGCACTTGTGGTTTTGAAATTGTCCTGTTGGGCATTGTTTTGGCTTGTCTAAGGGGTGCCTTGTGTGCATCTCATTTTCGGAGCATATTTTCCCGAGCCAAATTTTGTATTCACCTGACCAAATGATATTTAAAACACTTTGGCTAAAGAATTTCCAGATTTGCACTTGTGGTTTTGAAATTGTCCTGTTGGGCATTGTTTTGGCTTGTCTAAGGGGTGCCTTGTGTGCGTCTCATTTTCTGAGCATATTTTCCCGAGCCAAATTTTGTATTCACCTGACCAAATGATATTTAAAACACTTTGGCTAAAGAATTTCCAGATTTTCACTTGTGGTTTTGAAATTGTCCTGTTGGGCATTGTTTTGGCTTGTCTAAGGGGTGCCTTGTGTGCATCTCATTTTCTAAGCATATTTTCCCGAGCCAAATTTTGTATTCACCTGACCAAATGATATTTATAACATTTTGGCTAAAGAATTTTCAGCTGTTCATGCACCGTTTTGAAATTGCCCTAGAAGGGTGCCGTTTTGACTATGTTGTGTTGCCTAGGGGTGAGCTGTGAGTTCTGGACATATTTTCCCTAGCCAAATTCTGTATTCACGTGACCAAATCCCATTTTGAACATTTTGGCTAGAGCGGTTTTAATTTATCAGGTGGCCTAATATGTTTGTGCGCGTGGGTGTTGTGTTGGGCGCCAAGTGTGGCCGCCCAGGGCGCCAAGAGGTGCGCCCGTGCCTTGTGTTTGGTTTCGGTCCTAATGGTGATGGATTGGTCCCTAAGTGTTAGATTAGTCCTAGGAACGTGATTGTGATGAGAAAATAAATAAGTTGATTGGTGATGGGGCCATGAGGGCTACAACAAGATTAATTAAAGATGAGATATAGGACATATGGACTGTGTTGTTGAGAATTATGATTGTGGTTGTTGTCATGGAGTCTCATGCATACATAAGGCTGCGGTCTGAGTTCTATATTATGATAATAAGGCTGCGGTCTGAGTTCTAAATTGAAATGATAAGGCTGCGGTCTGAGTTGATATTATAATGCATAACTGTATTGCATACATCCTCATGATAAGCATACGAGTCGCTGAATGTATGAACTATTGCTACTGTGTGATTGTATGAGTGTGATACTATGATGAAATATACTTCTTATTATAGTCTTTATTATATGGTTCGAGACTCACCCTTCTGTTGTTGTTTACCACAGGTAGTCCTGAGTGAAGGCTTACTCCTTTCACTCCCGAGTCGGTCTGCTCTGATACGTGACACCTAGGGGGATGGGCGTAGGATTCTAGTGTTAATCTTTTGCTGTTGAATTTCTATATGCATTACTTTAATGATTTTGTTTTGATGAGGCTGTTGTTCGACGCTTTTTGAGATTATGTTATTATTTCGCTGTGAGACATGTAAATTATAATGTGTGGAATTTTATTGGTGAAGTTATGAGTACCCTTAATTATTTTATGGTGTTGCGTATTATAAAGGTGTAATGAAGGTATTATAATGATTTGATCGTTGACAGATTAAGATCACGCGTAGCATTCCATTCAAAAAGAAATTTTGAAAACTCTGATCTCTATGATAAATAGCCGGGTAGAATGGGGTGTTACAGTTTCCACTCTTAGGATGATTTGTAACTAATTCTCTTAGATTAGGGAGAGATGAATCTCCCAAACCTATCATGTGAACCATTGCTCTAGTTAATTCAGTTGTTATTCAATTTACTTGTCTAATTACCTATGTTCTTAACGCTTTTTGTAACACCCCTTTTCTAATAACTTTACTTTTAAATAAAATCAGAGTCTTTTTTTTTTGAAAAGCAATTCAAGAGAGTGCTACATTTACTCCATAAATATCAAGATACATAACACCATGAGAAAAATGTTTAGTTCGCATCAACAAAAACCAATCACCATCAGCAGCGGAATAAATATGAGTTCTAAAATTTAAAACCAATACATCACCAATCAAATCTAACAGTTTAGGAAAAATAATGCATAAACATAGGACACCCCCCCCTGGTGCTACGTATCAGAGCGTGACACTTCCTACCAGACGAAGGCATAAAGAAATCCTTCACTCGTTATTACCTGCACGTTGCCGACATAAGAAGCAACATAAAAGCAGTAGGGTGAGTCTCTTTTCATAATTAATAACATATGGGAATTAAGCAATGCATAGGAAAAAGGAAACCAGGCACACCAATTCACAACAATGGAACAATCACATCAACATTCTATTTCCAAACAGCACTACACAATATATGATTATGCATGTAATGCAACCCAAACTCCACGGGTACATGCATGTCGGATCCGTCACCAAATACAAATAGGCCGTAGCCTCTGCTCACCAAATAAAATTAGGCCGTAGCCTCTGCTCACCAATAATGCACATGCTTCATGAGGTGTTATGGAGAATGCATCACAACACACCACAAATCAATCAATTCACATTTTAAATTCTAATCTCACCATAGTGCATTAATTAACTCACCAAAATAAAATTAGGCCGAAGCCTCTGCTCACCAATCTCACCTCATCATCACTCACCAATTCAGCTCACCACCCACACCAACACCAATTCAAAAAGACCAACTTAGGACATTGACACGACATAGGGAAAGTGGGTAAAAATAGCCATTTGGACACTTGAACACCATCAGCCAGAAACACCAGTAAAAATAATTTATTTTTGCATAAAATTGGAACATTTGGATAGACACTGAAATTAGCTTCATAACGCATTTTGAACCGTCAAATTTGGATAACCGAGTCAAAAGTTACATTAAAAATAAAACCGGAAAAATACTTAGACATCCTGGAAACTGGCGCATGGGCGCTGGGCGCCCAGGGGCAACACAGCGCTTGGCGCATGGGCGCTTGGCGCCCAGGAGAGGCAACACGCATAGGCGCATAGGCGCTTGGCGCCCAGGAACAACACGCGCAACAGCGCACAGGCGCTAGGCGCCCAGGGGAACAACACGCGCAACAGCGCACAGGCGCTAGGCGCCCAGGGGAACAACACGCGCAACAGCGCACAGGCGCTAGGCGCCCAGGGGAACAACGCGCACAGGCGCTCAGCACAGCAACACGGCGCCCAGGCACTAGGCGCCTAAGGCCAACATGCAACAAAATTTATTTTCCTTCGAAATTGATTTTACACGAGCCAAATGTTCAGAACATGAAAACCAAATTAAAATTTCATCAAAAACTGAACCTCATTTTTTTTGGCGCCCATGCACTAGGCACCTAGTGAAAACATGCAACTCAACTCCTTTGTTGCCAAAAATCATTTTTCATGAGCCATTTTACCTGAGTATAAAAACCTGAAAACAATTTTCGCAAAACTATCACCCGGACTTTGGGGCCCTTGGCGCCCATGACACAAGCAACAAGTGCCAAAACTGACAGCACAGGGACACAGAATGGCAACACAGGCAGCAGACACAGCAACACAGAATGGCAACACAGGCAGCAGAATTTTTGGAAACTGGCACAGCACACTGCTGGGCACTTGGCGCCCATGACTAAGGCGCAACACAGAATTTTTCAGCAACATGCATATGGCGCCCAAGGCGCCTAGGGGCTCCCAAACAGAATTTTTTTCATGATCATTCACCAAATTACATTCACCAAAACACTCAATTACATGTATATTACTAAAGTGTCCCATGATTCTCAATTTCACCAAACAATCACCGAATAATCATATACTCAAACATATGGTCTCCAATTCGCATTTAGCAACAATTCAACATAAATCATGAGATTTTTCAACATAGCAATTCAATCATCAAGCATCACAATATTATGAATCAATCATTAACATCACAAATCATTCATAGAACTAACCTAGAACCCTAACCCTAAGCAATTCACAATTCGCATAATTATTAAGAACAAAAAGAGGACCCCCTAACCTCTTAGAAGTCGAAATTGCTAAGCAAGGCTCCAAAGAATTGCAAGGCACCAACAAGCTCTCCCTCCTCCTTGAGTGATTCGCGAAGCTCCTCCCTCTTTCCTCTTGCAAGTTGCGACTTCTCTTCTCACTTCTCCTCTCTTTACGTTTCTTTTCTTTCTTTTCACAATTGAGTCAAAAAATGCAACTAAGTCACAAGACCCCTAATGAGTCGAATTCCATGACAAGCCAATGGGCCATGGGCCTAATTGTGGATCACGGGCCCTTGCTCGCACCACTTAATTAGTGACAACACCTCCTAATAAAATAAAATAAAATAATTAAACTTGAATTATTTAATTAAATTAAATAAATATTGTAAGCCTTAAATAACTTAATTAAATAAATAATTAAATTATTTTGGGGCGTTACACTTTTCAATTACATATGATAATTGAGATGATCCAGGCTAGTGATTGCATAGGGATATGAATTAGTAGCTGGAATTTGGGTATTTAGATCACATGCTAGTAATCATCATAGGAATATGTGGTAGCTTATGTGAATTCATTATAATTCTTAATCTTTATGCGTTACCCTCTGGCACGACTCACCTAAGGAATTAGGGTAACTCTTAGGGTAATAGGGGTCTTGAGACAAGGAATTGCCCTTGACCTAAATTAGTGAATTGAATCTAGAAATTGAATAATTAACTTGAATTGGCTGATGTTCATGTGATAGGCGAGGTGAGAGGATTCGATCCCTAGTCGTTTTTTCTCGCATTATTAATTCACGTTCGTGTTCTGTTACCAGTTACTCAATTTATCAAATATCTACAATCTACGAATTTACAATTTTGCTATTGTTGTCAACGCGCAATCCCTGTGGATCGACCGGTTACTTACCGTATTTTATTACTTGCCACGACATTTGGTACACTTGCCAAAGTCCTAACAAGTTTTTGGCGCCGTTGCCGGGGATTGTTGACTTTGTTGTCGACAAGGCAAACGAGTTGATTCTAGATTTTTAGTTTTTGATTGTTTTGTTTTATCTTTAGTTACTTAAATTTGTTGATTCATAGGTGCACATATATTCTTTTTAGTCTTTTGTTAAATTTTTATTTATTATTTTAGTTGTTTAATTCTTAGTATTTAATTTTATGTTTTGTTGATTACTGTTTATTTTATTTCATTTAAAATGTTGAGTCTAATTTCTCTGTCTAGATACTTAGTTATTGTGTTGGACTTGTTGACGGTTTGTTTAAGTGTTGCAGAGAAGTTGTTTACGCGGGGGCAAAATTCGCAAGAATTGTTGTTTGACCCCGTGATTGAGAAAACAGAAAAGGCGGACCGGAAGAAAGCTAAACTAGCAAGGCAACAAGCCAAAGGAGGGTCCCAGGTACACTCAACTGCAACCTCCATTCCGGAAGATGAACCAAGGCAAGAGGAAGTTATGGCCGGAATCCTACTCACAAGACGCATTCTCAATGACTTTGGGAGGAGAAATCAGGGCGTTCAGGCTTACCCATTCCGACCAGCATGGGCCGCTACCTTTGACATTAAGTCTTCTGTTCTCACTGCACTAAAATCAGAGCAGTTTGCAGGGTCAGATGCTGAAGACCCCATCCAACACCTCTCCCAGTTCCATGAGATTTGTGAAACCACCTATCCTGAGGGGGTTGATGAAAACTCCAAGAAAGTGCGCCTGTTTCCATTCACTCTAACAGGCCGGGCAAAAGATTGGCTGAACACTATCCCTCCAGGAACTGTCAATGCTTGGAGTGATCTTGAAAACAAGTACCTAGAACGATTCTTCCCTATCTCCAAGTTCATCAAGAAGAGAACTGAAATCTTCAACTTTTCACAAGGGGATTCCGAGTCATTGTATGATTCCTGGGAAAGATTCAAGTTGTCAGTTCTGAAATGTCCTGGGCATGGCATAGAAGATTTTCTGCAGATGCAAACCTTCTGTTATGGATTGCACCCTCAAACCCGGATGATGTTAGATGCCTCGGCAGGAGGCTCTTTGGGTACTAAAACTTGGGAGGAAGCCAAACAGCTAGTGGAGGACATGAGTTCAAATGAGTACAGCATGCAAAATGACTGTGGAGCTGTAATTACAAAGGGTATGTTGGAGTTGGACACTAATAGTGAAATTTTGGCTCAACAAAAGCTAATGTCGCTTCAAATTGAATCTCTCACCCAACAATTGGCTGCTGCTTTGGAAGTGAGGTCTCAAACTCCAGCAACTGCTCAAGCAATGCAAGTTCATGACCAAGGAACTTATTTGGACGATGCTCTGACACAGTGCATGCAATTGATCAAGAACACCTTCCAATCTCAAGAGCAAGCTATGAATGGTATGGAGAAAAACCATGAAAATGCTATGAAGAACTTAGAGGGTCAAGTTGGGGAGTTGTCAAAGAAACTTACAGAAGCATGTAACAAGCTCTCTTCCGCTAGTACTAGTCACAACTTTCAACACGAAATTTGTAATGCTATTTCATTGAGAAGTGGTAGAGAGCTGAACCCTGCTGAAGTGCCCACACCCAAGGCTAGAGAAGGAAGCGGTGAAACTGAGGAGTTGAGGGAGGAGTTGACAAAGAAAAATGAAGGTGTTGAAAATGAGTTGAGAAGAAAAAATGAGGGAGCCGTGAAGTCTAACCAAAAAGAAAATTTGTTTAATGAAAATTTGCAGGTAGACGAGAAGCCCAAAGAAATTCCTTCATACATAAGGTTGCCATACCCTCAAAGGAGCAAGAAGGATCAGAAAGATGAGCAGTTCTCCAAGTTTATGGATATTTTCAAACGCCTTCAAATCAACATACCTTTTGCAGAGGCACTTGAGCAAATGCCGGTTTATGCCAAGTTCACGAAGGAGTTGTTGACAAAGAAAAGGAAGTTCAAGGGAGATGAGACAGTAGCCTTGACAGCTGAGTGTAGTGCCATTATTCAAAGAAAACTGCCTCCTAAGTTGAAAGATGCCGGGAGCTTCACCATGCCTTGTGCAATTGGTGGTGTAACCATAGACAAGACTCTTTGTGACTTAGGGGAAAGCATTAATCTGATGCCTTTGGCTATGTGGGAAAAACATGGCGGAGGGGAGGTGAAACCGACCAACATGACGTTGCAACTTGCGGATCGGTCTATAAGGTATCCTTGGGGGGTTGTCGAAGATGTCTTGGTAAAGGTTGACAAATTCCTCTTCCCAGTGGATTTTGTGGTTCTTGACATGGATGAAGACAATGACACCCCGTTGATTTTGGGAAGACCCTTCCTAGCAACTAGTAGAGCTGAAGTTGACATGGCAGATGGAACCTTGACCTTGAGAGTCCAAGATGAAGCTGTGAATTTTAATGAGCTAAAGTCCATATGCCTAGAGAAGGAAAACGAAGGGTATTGTGGTAGTGAGGCGCCTGATCCCATTGTTGCAAACAGAATTCGCCCCCACTCATCCCTTGAGAACTCTCTTATGGTATCGAAAGATTCTAAAAAAGTTATGGGTATGTCTGTGGATCCTTTGCTACATTCCTCTCATGCATCATCTAGCGAGAGGAACGGAAACCTGAAAGGAAAGTGTACCCAAGAAGAATTTAAAGAGGCATTGGAGAGGCTGAGTTCTCCACCTGAGCCAGACTGAGTCATCCTCTGACAACCGTCAAGCTAGTGACGTTAAAGAAGCGCTTAGTGGGAGGCAACCCACTGGTGAGCGCCACTTTTCATTCCCTTGAGCAGGAGGCTCATTTATCATTCTCTTGTTTTTATTCAGACATTTTATTTTGCACTTTTGGTTGTATTTTTCCCTATTTTGACTCTATTTCGCACTTTGGTCTGTACTTATTAGTATAACTTACTCTGTGATATTGAGGCACCACTGCCCTATATTTTGTTTTTGTTTTGTTAAAGCAGCTTCAATAGTGATGATGTGTGGCATTTGGGGTCGCATGTTTGCATTTTTCCTTTTGACACTCGCACTTCATGTTTTATCATCAGGTAATAGCAGGGGTCATGACAAAGGTTGCAGAAGTTCTTTATCATCTGTGAGCAGCATCTCTCAAGTTCCATCTCTATCATCCCAACTGTGAGGTTTGAGCCTAAACACGTTCTTATATACATTGTGTGTATTCCTTGCCTGCATTAGTCTGCAGAACTTGACATTGTGCTTAATTGTTTTTGCATTTGAATTTCATACACACTGAGGCATTTCTGTTGGCACCCCTGAGCCTTTCAAACCACACCTAATTAATGTTTATCCTCTGCTATCCCCTCTGAGCCTTGTTAAAAATTGTATGTGTTTCTCTGACAATCATAGCCTAGTTAATTCTTAACTTGGAGTTAGGTAACAAAAGCTGTGAGAGTGGGGAAAGTTTTAAGTTTGGGGTTGCTCGTGGAATAGCAACGAACTAAGTTTGGGGTGGTATACAAGAGAAGGAACAAGAAAAGAAAGAAAGAAACAGAAAAAAAATACATATATATGTATATATATACATATCAAAAAAAAAGAAATAAATAAATAAATTCCTTCTCTTGTGTTGTTAAATGCTTTGGGAAAATGGGTGAGTATTGCGTGAAATTGACAAAAAGAGAGGTAGGCCTAACTCCAAGTGCAACCTACTTATCCAAATGTATCCACCCTTACCTAAGCCCCGCTATAACCCTTAAAGTCCTCAAAATGTGTGTATGCAATTCATTTGTCTAAGATGATATAGAACTCTGTCAAGCCTATGAAACGATGATGCAGGTTGTAACACCCTAAAATATTTAATTAATTTATTTAATTAAGTATTTAGGAATTTATTTAATTTACTGGGTATAATTGAATTAATTAGAATTTATAGTAATATGTGTAGGAAATATTAGAGGGTGGAGGTGCCAAACTAAATGGATTTGGGCTTAAGTGAGAAGCCCAAGCCCATCATTCTTGTCATATGCGAAGTGGACTAGTGATTAGGGGTTAGGGTTGGTGGTGGCAAAATTGCGAAATTTGAGACAAGAGAGAAAAGAAAGAGAGGAGCGTGAGAAAGAGAGAGCAAGGGGCGGCCAAGAGGAGAAGGAGAAGAGGAATTTCGAAGATCAAGGAGAGAAGAGATCTCCATCGTAGCTGAGGTTCTGTTGGTGATTGCATCCTAGGGCATCGAATTCTTCTTCTTGAAAAGGTTAGGGGAGCTCTATCATTCTATCTAATAGATCACATGATGGGTCCTAGATCTAGGGTTAGACTAGATTTCTTGATGTCTTCTTGATAGGTTGTTGATGTTGATCTTTATATATATATATATATATATATATATATATATATATATATGCGAATTGATGTGTTCCTTATAGGTTGTTGATGTTGATCTTTACATATATATATGCGAATTGAGGCGTTCTTGATAGGTTGTTGATGTTAATCTTTACATATATATATATATATATATATATATATATATATATATATATATATATATATATATATATATATATGCGAATTGATGCATGCCATGAATTATTGATGTGTTCTTGATAGGTTATTGATGTTGATTTTCATGATATGCGAATTGTTGGAATATGTATATATATATGTTGATTTCTTGATGTGTTCTTGATTTGCGAATTTTGGTATGTGGGAGTGTTGGAGTTTTCGTAAACTTGGTGAGTGTGTGCTTAGGCGCCTAGGGCGCCAAGGTGATGTGATGATAGTGCTCAAAGGAATTTTGTTAATTGATTAAACTAAGTGTTATTTTGAGTATTGAAAAATATAAGATTTTGATGAGTTAAATTGCTAAAAATCAGTTTTAAGTGTTTTGGAAAGTTGCTGGAAAATTGGTGATTTTTGGATGCTGCAAGGGCGCCTTGTGTGTGTTGCTGTGTGTTGCCAGATTCCTGTGTGGCTGGGCGCTGGGCGCTGGGTGCCAGCGCTGGGCGCTGAGCGCCCATGCGCGTGTGTGTGTGCTGCGCCCAGGCGCTGGGCGCTGAGCGCCCGTATGTGTTGCCTGCGTGTTGCGCGCCTGGGCGCTGGGCGCCTGTGGCGTGTTGCGTGTGTGCGTGTGTTGCGCGCCTGGGCGCTGGGCGCCAGTGCGCGTGTTGCCTGGTTGCCTAGGCGCCTAAGGCGCCAATTTCAGTATGTTGCTTGATTTTTCCCAAACTTATTTTTAACATAACTTTTGACTCAGACGTCCGTTTTGAACGATTCGAAAAGTGTCGTGAAGCTTTTCACGTTGTCTATCTGTGGGTCCAATTTTTAAAATGAAAAATTGTTATTTTCTGATTGTTTGTGGGCGCCCCAGTGGCCGTCCCCGGTGATCGTCCCAGTGACATTGAAAAATGATATGGAGCTTTTTAAAAATCCCTTTTGGTGTATAAACAACAGTTTTAGCGTGGTAGTGTCAAAAATGTGTAAATGACGAGGATGCCCTTGGTGGCTAGTCAAATGACGTTTTTGCCCTTAGTGGCTATTGTTTGAATTGATGATGGTTATAAATAGCGACGTTGTGTATGTAATGAGGCCCACAAGGCTAAGTGACGTTTGAGGCCCGAAAGGCTAAGTGATGTTAAGGTCTAAATGGCCAAGTGACGTTGTGTGCTGATTGTGAATTTGACAGGTGCTGTGCTCTTTGCGAGCCAAACCGGTAAGTGACGGGTCACATAGTTGACTATGATTTGAATAATTGTGTGTTTGTGTATTGTGAGTGGTGCATGTCATAGTGTCTCATGCCCATATGCATAAACCCAGTGACGTTTTTGAGGCCTGAGTGGCTAAGTGATGATGAGGCTTTAAGGGCTAAGCGACGTTTGTGAAAAGGTACCTCATGCATATGCCCGCGAGTGGGTTGCATTTCATAAGCCTACATGACATGGGATGAGTTATTGTAAGTGATGTGAATGATGACTGTGATGTGGATAATTAATGTGTTGGATGTTGATTGTTCTAGTGCGTAGCCTACGATTAGTACTTATCATATTTTCTATTATATGGATTGAAATGATGCTCACCCTTTCCTGTTTGAATATTACCCCCGTGTTGGTAACGTGCAGGTGATTCCCAGTGAATGCCTTAGCTTCACTTCTTGAGTCGAGTCGTCATGCTCTGATACGTAGCACTCAGGGGGGGATAACGAACTCGACATTTATTCATGATTTTTGGTTGTTATGTCCATGTGGACTCTTCCGTTATGTTTTATTATTTTCCGCTGCGTAGTTGGTTTTGTTATGTTGAGTTTTATAAGCGACGTTAAATTGAGGCTTGAGATTCTTTTATTTGTGACGTGCTACGTGAACGCATGATTACTGAGTTGAACTGTTTTAAAATTGATAAGCGACGTTTTATTGAAGTATGTGTAACATTCCCTATGAACGAAATTTTTAAACTCTGATTTTTATAAACAAAGTGACGGGTAGAAAAGGGTGTTACATAAGTGGTATCAGAGCAATGGTTGGTCTGTCCGGCCGAGTCGTCGAGTCGTTGTGTCAGATAGTGACCAACTGTTGTCTTTTCAGTGCTGACCGTTGTTGTGTTGCAGGTACACCGGAAAGTTTCTATTGGTTAGTGAACTAGTGGGGGAGATTTCCCTACTAGTGCTGTGTGCCCTATTGTGTATTCAGTGTGAGAACTGTGTTTTGCTGTTGTGATCCTTATTGTTGACCTTATTGCTGCGTGCTTCTAAATGAATTGTCATGTTGTTTGAATGTTCACATGTGTTTTAGTTGATATTGAACTCTGTGTGTTTTACATAAAATGTCAAATTAAACGCTGTTGCTGTGGATTGTTAAGTCGCATGTACCTTCTTATGTTGAGATGTCCGAACTATTTTAAGAGGTCGACGCTGAGTTTTTACGAAAAATCCTGTGAATACGTGTGATGTTTTGAAAAACCGAGTGCGTTGTGAAAATATTATTTTTGTAAGCTATCTCAAGCTGTTGCTGCACTAATAACTGCCGTAGTGTTTTGACCACTTCAAGAGGAAATGTTTTCATTCGAGTGCTATGGTTTGTCCTCGATTCTTTTCGAAGGATTTCAACTTGGTGTAAAAAGATTTTTACTATTAAATGTCAATATTGGCGTCAAATATTTATTTTGAATGGACTCTAACTTTGTGAAAAGTTTTACTATAGTACATTCCTGATTTGCACAATGATGCTATACGCTAAGTGCCTAGTGAATTGGTCTTGCCGATTGCGTTAGGATGTTTTTACTGCCTTGGCTGCAGCGAACGATAAAATTTTTGGTCTGGATATAACGATTATTGTTTTCTTCTTTTGTACGAATCCATGAAGTGATTTTAAAAGTGGACTATATGTTATGTTGTTAGTATTATCCCACGTACTTTACCCCATTTGGTCCTTTGTCTAGTTTTCCTCAACATGCCGAATCTTTGCGAATTGTTTCGTGACTGTGAACCGTAAATTTCCCAATACTAAGTTCTGCATGATTTTACTTGGCTGTTATACCCCTTGCAGTTGTGCTACGTGATTTTGAGAAGCCCTAGACATTTAAAAATGTGCACTGGCACTGTTTTTGCACTTCCTTGAGTTAACTTTTACTGTCATATGTTCTTGAGGATACCCTATTCAAACTGGTTAAGATAACGAGAAAAATCAATTCCTATAACGTGCCTTATTTTTCCGTGTCGAAAGATTCTAAATAAGTATTTTGTGCATGTGTGTAATTGTACATTTCGTATATGTGTCATTAACTATGAAATGGAATCGCCTGTACCGAGTCTTCATGATTTTGTGTTAGTAGTTATATTCTAATCCAGTATGTACCCTGCGAAGATTGATATTGCGCGCTTGAGTCTTTATGATAAATTTCCTTTTGGTTACCTCTTCCTGAGTGGTTTTGAAAATATTAAAATGATAATGTCTGCCGAGGATGGATATATGTTCTCCTAAAGTTAGTTTTGTTGTTAGACGTTCACATGAAGACTTAAACTAATTTAGTTAGGTTGATGTGTAGTTTTATGTAAATACTTTTGCTGTAGTATGTTTTTACTTCTATGTTGGCGCTCTAGGCTAAGTGTTTTGTGGATATTGGCCCACTACTTTGTTTTTGGTGTCATTGCCATACCAGCATGCTGTAACTCTTGGAAAATAATAAAGTCCTATTACTCAGTTGTTATTTTCTCTGAATTTTCTGAAACTGATTTGAGGATTGAGCACTCTGATTTGGTGATTTGTCTTACTATATTTACGCATTTGGAAAACTTTCTCGTGATGTTGTTGACGCTATTGTTGTCGTTGTTTTGCTTTTGTTGCTATTTTCTGGAAATTATTGAGGCTGTTTTCTGAAAAATATTGCTACTGTTTTTCCGAAAACTATATTGGCTGTTTTTCAGGAGAATAAATGTTACTGTTTTCTGAAAACTACTGCCGCTGTCCTCTTAAGATGATTGTTGTTGTTTTCCTGAAAAATCATCGTTGCTGTCTTTAAAAGTTACTTTCACTATACCGAAAAGTACTGTTACTGTTCCTAACTTATGCGTTGCCCCTATTTTTATGAGTTGTGCCTAATTCGATTGTTAACCGTTGCCGGTGCCTTAGTGTCCGATCGATGTGACTGAGTTGTTAATATTGCTGTTGTTGATGATGTTGGTACTAATGATGTTGCTTTGTTGTTGGTTTTTAGTTGTTGGTGTCGCCTGAGTGGCAATTGTGGTTACTGATGTCGCCTGAGTGGCAATTGTAGTTGTTGGTGTCGCCTGAGTGGCAAAATGTGGTTGTTGATGTCGCCTGAGTGGCAATTGTAGTTGTTGATGTCGCCTGAGTGGCAATTGTGGTTGTTGATGTCGCCATAGTGGCAATTGTAATTGTTGCTGTCGCCTGAGTGGCAAAGTTGTTTGGGGATGTTGTGGTCGTGTTACTAAAATTATGAGACTTGTTGTACGACTGTTATGCACCCTGTGAGTTTCGTCTTGATGCTGTGATGATTGATGTATTTTGTTATCCTTAAGGGTAGACGAGTGAGGTAAAAATGCGAGCTAGTTTATCAGAGTAGCGCAGCGGAGTAGAGAGTGGGTCGAATTATTACTGCTTGAAGTTACCTGGCTGAACAAGTAGGAGGGACGGCCGCCCAAGCACTTACCGCCGGTAATCAAAGCAATAATAATCAGCATGGTTAGATAGCACTAGTAAGCTAAGTGGCTATAGTCTGTTAGTGGAGGAGAGTTGGCAGTGTCAGATGAGTTTTCGAGGGCGAAAACATTCTAAGTGGGGGAGAGTTGTAACACCCTAAAATATTTAATTAATTTATTTAATTAAGTATTTAGGAATTTATTTAATTTACTGGGTATAATTGAATTAATTAGAATTTATAGTAATATGTGTAGGAAATATTAGAGGGTGGAGGTGCCAAACTAAATGGATTTGGGCTTAAGTGAGAAGCCCAAGCCCATCATTCTTGTCATATGCGAAGTGGACTAGTGATTAGGGGTTAGGGTTGGTGGTGGCAAAATTGCGAAATTTGAGACAAGAGAGAAAAGAAAGAGAGGAGCGTGAGAAAGAGAGAGCAAGGGGCGGCCAAGAGGAGAAGGAGAAGAGGAATTTCGAAGATCAAGGAGAGAAGAGATCTCCATCGTAGCTGAGGTTCTGTTGGTGATTCCATCCTAGGGCATCGAATTCTTCTTCTTGAAAAGGTTAGGGGAGCTCTATCATTCTATCTAATAGATCACATGATGGGTCCTAGATCTAGGGTTAGACTAGATTTCTTGATGTCTTCTTGATAGGTTGTTGATGTTGATCTTTATATATATATATATATATATATATATATATATATATATATATATATATATATATGCGAATTGATGTGTTCCTTATAGGTTGTTGATGTTGATCTTTACATATATATATATATATATATATATATATATATGCGAATTGAGGTGTTCTTGATAGGTTGTTGATGTTGATCTTTACATATATATATATATATATGCGAATTGATGCATGCCATGAATTATTGATGTGTTCTTGATAGGTTATTGATGTTGATTTTCATGATATGCGAATTGTTGGAATATGTATATATATATGTTGATTTCTTGATGTGTTCTTGATTTGCGAATTTTGGTATGTGGGAGTGTTGGAGTTTTCGTAAATTTGGTGAGTGTGTGCATAGGCGCCTAGGGCGCCAAGGTGATGTGATGATAGTGCTCAAAGGAATTTTGTTAATTGATTAAACTAAGTGTTATTTTGAGTATTGAAAAATATAAGATTTTGATGAGTTAAATTGCTAAAAATCAGTTTTAAGTGTTTTGGAAAGTTGCTGAAAAATTGGTGATTTTTGGTTGCTGCAAGGGCGCCTAAGGCGCCTTGTGTGTGTTGCTGTGTGTTGCCAGATTCCTGTGTGGCTGGGCGCTGGGTGCCAGCGCTGGGCGCTGAGCGCCCATGCGCGTGTGTGTGTGCTGTGCCAAGGCGCTGGGCGCTGAGCGCCCGTATGTGTTGCCTGTGTGTTGCGCGCCTGGGCGCTGGGCGCCTGTGGCGTGTTGCGTGTGTGCGTGTGTTGCGCGCCTGGGCGCTGGGCACCAGTGCGCGTGTTGCCTGGTTGCCTAGGCGCCTAAGGCGCCAATTTCAGTATGTTGCTTGATTTTTCCCAGATTTATTTTTAACATAACTTTTGACTCAGACGTCCGTTTTGAACGATTCGAAAAGTGTCGTGAAGCTTTTCACGTTGTCTATCTGTGGGTCCAATTTTTAAAATAAAAAATTGTTATTTTCTGATTGTTTGTGGGCGCCCAAGTGGCCGTCCCCGGTGATCGTCCCAGTGACATTGAAAAATGATATGGAGCTTTTTAAAAATCCCTTTTGGTGTATAAACAACAGTTTTATCGTGGTAGTGTCAAAAATGTGTAAATGACGAGGATGCCCTTGGTGGCTAGTCAAATGACGTTTTTGCCCTTAGTGGCTATTGTTTGAATTGATGATGGTTATAAATAGCGACGTTGTGTATGTAATGAGGCCCACAAGGCTAAGTGACGTTTGAGGCCCGAAAGGCTAAGTGATGTTAAGGTCTAAATGGCCAAGTGACGTTGTGTGCTGATTGTGAATTTGACAGGTGCTGTGCTCTTTGCGAGCCAAACCGGTAAGTGACGGGTCACATAGTTGACTATGATTTGAAAAATTGTGTGTTTGTGTATTGTGAGTGGTGCATGTCATAGTATCTCATGCCCATATGCATAAACCCAGTGACGTTTTTGAGGCCTGAGTGGCTAAGTGATGATGAGGCTTTAAGGGCTAAGCGACGTTTGTGAAAAGGTACCTCATGCATATGCCCGCGAGTGGGTTGCATTTCATAAGCCTACATGACATGGGATGAGTTATTGTAAGTGATGTGAATGATGACTGTGATGTGGATAATTAATGTGTTGGATGTTGATTGTTCTAGTGCGTAGCCTACGATTAGTACTTATCATATTTTCTATTATATGGATTGAAATGATGCTCACCCTTTCCTGTTTGAATGTTACCCCCGTGTTGGTAACGTGCAGGTGATTCCCAGTGAATGCCTTAGCTTCACTTCTTGAGTCGAGTCGTCATGCTCTGATACGTAGCACTCAGGGGGGGATAACGAACTTGACATTTATTCATGATTTTTGGTTGTTATGTCCATGTGGACTCTTCCGTTATGTTTTATTATTTTCCGCTGCGTAGTTGGTTTTGTTATGTTGAGTTTTATAAGCGACGTTAAATTGAGGCTTGAGATTCTTTTATTTGTGACGTGCTACGTGAACGCATGATTACTGAGTTGAACTGTTTTAAAATTGATAAGCGACGTTTTATTGAAGTATGTGTAACATTCCCTATGAACGAAATTTCTAAACTCTGATTTTTATAAACAAAGTGACGGGTAGAAAGGGGTGTTACACAGGTACTGTGAATTGAGTGAATACCCGAAACACCTCAAGAGTGAAACACTCGTGAGATGTGCGTACAGAGAAAACTTGAGAATGCTGCCTGCGTATGATTCGGTATTTCCAATTCAGTTGTCCTGCCACTGCATTAGATTGATCATGATAATTGATGTGCTGATGTGTTTAAGGTTGATGTATTATATGTAACAGCTAAATAGAAAAACAACCACAATCTGAATTGATTGTTTGCTTGAGGACAAGCAAAAGTTTAAGTTTGGGGTTGTGTTGACTCCCAATCATATGATGTAAGTTAGGCATTTTTAGGACCAATTGTGCAGGGTTTTTATTGTATAACAATCATTATCTGGGATTTAGTTCAATTTTAGATCATTGTAGTAGAAAGTTCAATTGTAAGTTATTCCTTCACTTTTGGAGCTAAATGGGACTTGAAGACCTTTTAAGTGGTTGTGGCATCTTTCGGCGAACCAGACACTTGCCCGGAAATGCAGCAATCTGGAGGAATTTGCATAGTCAGAACTTTCTGTTGATTTTCGCGTCGCGACCAAGAGGGTTCGCGACGCGATCCGGAGGAATTTTACAAGCCAGAACTTTCTGTCATTTTTCGCGTCGCGACCAGGAGGGTTCGCGACGCGACCTGGAGCAGTTTTGCGAGGCCTGAAGTTTCTGTCATTTGTCGCGACGCGACGGACACGGGCCGCGTCGCGATGGTGCGTGAAAATTAGGGTTTTTAAAGCAATTTCAGGAATTTTTGAGGGCACTTCGTTTTTTGGGATTTGGAGCCACGTTTTGGAGCAGCTGGAGGTGCGATTTTGGAGCCTTCTCATCACTTGGGAACAAGGGATTGAAGGTTCTAATGTCTTCCTTTATGATTGTTTTCTATTTTATGTTGGTTTCCACTCTTAGGATGATTTGTAACTAATTCTCTTAGATTAGGGAGAGATGACTCTCCCAAACCTATCATGTGAACCATTGTTCTAGTTAATTCAGTTGTTATTCAATTTACTTGTCTAATTACCTATGTTCTTAACGCTTTTCAATTACATATGATAATTGCGATGATCCAGGCTAGTGATTGCATAGGGATATGAATTAGTAGCTGGAATTTGGGTATTTAGATCACATGCTAGTAATCATCATAGGAATATGTGGTAGCTTATGTGAATTCATTATAATTCTTAATCTTTATGCGTTACCCTCTGGCACGACTCACCTAAGGAATTAGGGTAACTCTTAGGGTAATAGGGGTCTTGAGACAAGGAATTGCCCTTGACCTAAATTAGTGAATTGAATCTAGAAATTGAATAATTAACTTGAATTGGCTGAGGTTCATGTGATAGGCGAGGTGAGAGGATTCGATCCCTAGTCGTTTTTTCTCGCATTATTAATTCACGTTCGTGTTCTGTTACCAGTTACTCAATTTATCAAATATCTACAATCTACGAATTTACAATTTTGCTATTGTTGTCAACGCGCAATCCCTGTGGATCGACCGGTTACTTACCGTATTTTATTACTTGCGACGACATTTGGTACACTTGCCAAAGTCCTAACATCTACCATCCATCCCCGAAGCTAGATAGCTTCAGAGATAGTTGTACCATTGCGTTTAATGAGGTATTAGTCTTTAGATCCTCTTTTTCTTGTACATATTACATCAATTTATACATATTCTAATTTTTGCTTATCATTGATTTAGGGTAACAATAATGATTGTGAACTATATATATCAAACTCGCTTAAATTGGTCGCAAGGGGATTAATTTGTAACGAGCTGGGCACCTTACTGCATAATGTAACGCCCAAATAATTTAATTATTTATTTAATTAAATTATTTAGGTATTTTATTAGTATAGTCATATTAAAATAATTATATGGTGTTTTATTTAAATCAGGGAGTCGTGTCTAGTGATTAAGTTGAATAGTAGAAAGGGGCCCGTGATCCAAGAGCCCAAGGGCCTAGGCGCATGAAGGAGAGCATTAGCTAGGGTTTGGCTCATTAGCGCATTTTGGAGAAAAGAAAGAGAGAAAGTTGCGAAGAGAGGAGAGAAGGGGGACGGCGCGAAACCAAGGAGAAAGAAGGGAGGAGCTTTGTTGCCGTGGTTCTTTGGAGCTTTCGTGCAAGGGGATCTCGTATTCGGCAAATCTAAGGTAAGGGTGGGTTCTATCCTTATAATAGGGTGTATGATGGGGGTTATGTGGGGGTTAGGCTCTATATTGTCTCTTTGATCTTGTTTGGTGTTGATGTGGTGATGTTTGAATGTGTTCACGATGTTTGTAATTGGTGTTTGGTGGTTGACCATGGTGAAAATCGAAAATTGAACCCTAGGCGCCATTGGCGCCATTGATGTGTCGCATATGTGGATGTTGTTTTGGTTGCTGGAAAAGGTGCCCTATTGCTGGGCGCCATGTCTATATGTTGTTGCTGTCTTAGTTGCTGGAAACGGCGCCCTGCTCCTGGGCGCCAAGTCTATGTCGTGTTGCGTTTCTGTTTAAGGCGCCCTGCTCCTGGGCGCCGTGCCTGTGTCTGTTCCTGCTGAAGGCGCCCTGCTCCTGGGCGCCAGTTGCTGTATGGTTGCTGATTTCTGTAGGCGCCCTGCTCCTGGGCGCCATGTATGTTTTGTTGCTAATTGCTGTAGGCGCCCTGTCCCTGGGCCCCATACCTGTCAGGTTGCGGATTGTCGTAGGCGCCCTGCTCCTGGGCGCCAAGTCTGTTGTTGCTGCTGTTGTGCTAGGCGCCCTGTTGCTGGGCGCCACCTTCTGTTGTTGCTGTTGCCTGCTAGGCGCCCTGTTACTGGGCGCCAGTTTCTGTCATTGCTGTTGCCTGCTAGGCGCCCTGTTGCTGGGCGCCAGTTCCTGCTGTGTTGCTGTTGCACTAGGCGCCCTGTTGCTGGGCGCCAGTTCCTGCTGAATGATTTTGCCTGTTGGCGCCCGGTTGCTGGGCGCCAGTTCCTGCCATGTCTAATGGGTGTTGTTGTTTTCTAAAAATGATGTTGTTGTTACTGTAAAATAAATGTTGCTGTTGCTGTAAAATAAATTTTACTGTTGCTGTAAAATAAATGTTGTTGTTGCTGTAAAATAAATGTTGCTGTTGCTGTAACACCCCGGTATTTCTAACATGTAGAGACACTGAAAGTGCACAGATGCGGAATATTCAGAGGACACAGTTTCTGTTTAAGTTTTGGACATACAAACTTTTTCTGAAATAAAACATAATCGGAAATAACGTTACTTCATAAAATAGAAGTTTATCGGTTCCATACCGAGTGGATTACAATATCCAAGTCCAAATACCAAACAGAAACATAAACGGTTCATATAACTCATAATCAATACAAGTTTATACAACCAATTAGAACAACCAAGGAACAAAGTATCAAACGACTAAGTCTTCAGCACCTCCAAGAGTATATCAACTACTCGTGCACAATAGTCTTCCTTTTTCCCTGCTTCTCTGAAAAACAACAAATATGGATAGGGTGAGATAACATTATCTCAGTGAGTCCTACCGTGCCCCCTCACTGACACTCGGTTCAAATTATTAAACCGTTACAACCAATGTTGACATAACAATGTCTTATCTTATAATCGAATTGCCGACTGCACAACGACTGCTAATCCCGGCGAATTCGTGTTCTTAAACTTTGCATAAAGTCTTATTTATCAATCGAATTGCCGACTGCACAACGACTGCTAATCCCGGCGAATTCGTGTTTAACCTTAGCACAAACCGGCTGCACAACGCCTGCTAATCCCGGTAACCCGTGAATTGACCACGCCAAAACACATTTAGGGCCTAGGGTGAGGGCTCCTGACTTCCCTTCCTAGTATGCTACTTGTCGGGTCGTCACCCAACGTAATACGTATGACAATACGCATCAAGTTCTCGAGAGTTAGATAGTTTATATCTTTTCGATCACCAAATGGATCAATTACATAAATAATCGGATAAACAATATCCATATCGATCTATAACCCGTTTTGAGGAAATTCATAATTTATAACATCCGGCATTATAATCATTTTCATTGGACATATATAAACATATATATATTTAGTCGGTCCATCAGTCGGTATACTCACACGCGTACTAGGGTTTCGGTTTTTCAATCAAATAGGCTTTCAAAGCTCTTTTTCAAAACCATGAGTTGAACAAGTTCAAAATAAGGTTTTCAGTAAGGCAATCCCTTTTTGAATGGTTGAGAAAGAAATTAGAAAAGGTTCGGGATCAAACGGAACAACAAAACGAGAAAACGGAAGCCAGTAACAGAACCACACGCACGACCCGTGCCCAGGGGCGCACGACCCGTGCGTCCCGTTCTGTTTCCAATACTTCCAACCCGAAGCAGGCGCACGATCCGTGCCCAAGGGCGCACGGTCCGTGCGACCCGTGTCTGTTACCAGAATTTCGCACTTTTCCCATTTTCGCTCTCCGTTCTCGTCCAAATCGATTACTAATTTCAATCACCTGAAATCCAGAAAATTTCCAACTATTCCAAAATATATATAAAGTGTTTCATTTCAATTATTCATTAAAATTCTCAATAAACCGTAAAACGCCGTTTTGACTCGAAAATCGCTTTTCATTTCTAAGTCTTTTGAAAACGGGATTGTTGCCTTATTATTTGAAACCACAAATTTTCAGAATACACAAAATGTCCCTAATCCGTGAGTAGAACTCACCGGTGAGTCGAAATCCCGAGAGTTGAGCCGAAAAACGAAGTCACCGAACCGAACACGAAAAATCCCCAAAACTGAGCTTCAATCGATTCCAAGACAACAACTCTCTTCTATCCAATCTCGAACCCAGCTGCACCACTACTCAAATCCTCCCTTCAATCAACCATGCAAGTCTGAAATCTCCTTCTTAGAAGCTTCCACTGAACATGTAAGACAACTATCGCTCAAAACTCCATCTTCTTCCTCACTTGGAGCTTTGATATGCGAAAATGGTAGAGAGGGATATAGGGAGAATCAGGCTTTGAAACTTGGATCATTGGAAAGGAATTGGAAAATGGAGTAGGAATGTTGAAGAAGGACTTACATGCAAGAAGAAAATCTGAGCTTCCTCCTCTCTTCTCTTCCACTCTCGCGCCCTCTCTCCCTCCTTCCACAACTCCTTGCTTCTTCTGGATTTCAGAAATTGCTGAATGAGGGTGATGTGGCTAGGAGGCTTCAGAATATATGTATGAGGGGTGCAAAATTACCATTTTTCCCTCCAGCTTAAATACTTTAATTAATCATGACTAAGCCATAATTAATAAATGAATAGGGCTTCTTTGGACTTTTCCCTCAAATAATAATCCCCGAGACACGACTACTTATTCCCACAAATAAATAATCGGTCCTAGGCATCATAATGCGAGTCCTTAAAAATTTAGGGATGTTACAATCTCCCGAACTTTTAAAAATTTTGTCCTCAAAATTGACGAGACATACCTTACTGAAAGAGATAGGGATATCGAGCACTCATGTCTTCTTCCAGTTCCCAGGTAGCCTCTTCGACTGAGAATCCATCCCAGACTACTTTGACGATCGGAATAGTCCTAGAACGCAGAGTCTTCACACCCCGCTCCAAGATATAACTAGGATAAGGTTGAAATGACAAATCCGGTCGCAGGTCAATTGTATCAACACTTAACGGCTGATGCGGGTCGGGAATATACTTCCTCAACTGAGACACGTGGAACACATCATGGAGGTTTGATAGAGCCGGAGACAATGCGAGGCGGTAAGCAACTGGCCCAATCCGCTCGATGATTTGGAACGGTCCAACATATCGAGGACTGAGCTTCTTAGCTCGCAAGGCTCTCCCAGTGCCTATGGTTGGAGAAACTTTCAAGAACACATGATCACCAACCTCAAACTCCAACGGTCTCCTTCGGTTGTCAGCATAGCTCTTCTGCCGACTCTGAGCAACCTTCATCCTTTCCCGAATTAACTTGATCTTCTCAGTAGTCTCGCGAACCATGTCAGGTCCCAAAAGCTTATCTTCACCAATCTCCCACCAACACAACGGAGTTCTACACTTCCTACCATAAAGTGCTTCAAACGGTGCCATTCCAATGCTGGAGTGGTAACTGTTGTTGTAGGAGAATTCAACTAACGGAAGATGGTCCTCCCATTTTCTCCCGCTATCGAGCACACAATCCCGAAGCATGTCCTCAAGAGTCTGGATAGTCCTCTCCGTCTGACCATCCGTCTGAGGATGATAAGCAGTGCTAACCAGCACTCTAGTTCCCAAAGCTTCATTTAATGCTCTCCAGAACCTGGAAGTAAACTTGAGATCTCGGTCTGACACGATACTCGTTGGAACTCCATGCAGTCTGATAATGTTCTTCATATATTCATCTGCTAACTTGGAAACCTTATAAGTCGAGCGAACGGGAATAAAGTGAGCGGATTTAGTCAATCGGTCCACTACTACCCAAATAGAATCGTTGCCTGCCTGTGACCTCGGCAAACCCATAACGAAGTCCATTGAGATATCTTCCCACTTCCAAACTGGTACATCTAGCGGTTGTAACTGACCGCCCGGTCTTCGGTGTTCCGCCTTAACCTTCTGACAAGTTAAGCACCGAGAAACAAATTCTGCAACCTCGGCCTTCATCCCAGGCCACCAATACATTAGCTTCAAGTCTCGGTACATCTTAGTGGATCCCGGATGTACAGAGTACTGACTCCTATGAGCTTCTTCCAATACTTGCCTTTTGATATCATCATCGTCGGGAACACAAATCCTCCCATTAAAGCAAATCATGCCATCACCATCCTCAGTGAAATCTGGCGATTCCTTCTGAGATTGCAACTTTATATCAGCTCCTTGAGCTACGCGGATTTGTTACCTTAGCACACTGGCTATCCGTATATGCCGCAGCACTACGCGATCCCTCTTTCTTACCACCTTGAGTTTCAAGTCTCTGAATGACTCCAACAAAGCCATCTCGTGAACCATTAACCTTGCCGTGTGGATAGATTTCCTGCTCAGAGCGTCTGCTACCACATTGGCCTTCCCAGGGTGATATTTCAATTCGAAGTCGTAATCCTTCAAAAATTCAGTCCACCTTCTCTGTCTATTATTCAACTCCTTTTGGTCAAATAAATATTTCAAGCTCTTGTGATCACTAAAAACTTCGAAACGAGAACCGTAAAGGTAATGTCTCCAAATTTTCAGTGCAAACACAATAGCCGCCAACTCTAAGTCATGAGTTGGGTAATTCCGTTCATGCGTCTTCAATTGCCTCGATGCATAGGCCACAACATGTTGATTCTGCATGAGAACGCATCCTAAACCCTTCCCAGATGCATCACTGTAAATCTGAAATCCCAATGACGGATCCAGAAGAATTAGGATTGGGGAGGAAGTTAGCTTTTCTTTCAATCCAAGGAAGCACTCTTCACAATCGGTATCCCAAGTAAACGGTTGGCCCTTGCGAGTTAGCCGAGTAAGCGGAAGTACCAATTGTGAAAAACCTTCAATGAATCTTCTATGGTAACCAGCTAAACTCAGAAAGCTTCTGATCTCTGTCACAGACGTTGGTCGTTCCCAGTTCAACACTGCTTCTACCTTGCTAGGATCAACTGCAACCCCTTCTTGGGAAATTACATGACCCAAGAACTTTACCTCAGGCATCCAAAAGTCACACTTTGACGGTTTAGCATAGAGTTTCTTTTCTCGGAGTACTCCTAGAACAAAGCGAAGATGCTGGGCATGCTCCTTAACTGACTTTGAGTAAACCAAGATATCATCAATAAAGACGACCACAAACTGATCTAGGTAAGAATGAAATACTCTATTCATATAATCCATGAATACGGCTGGAGCGTTAGTTAATCCGAAAGGCATCACTACAAACTCGTAGTGTCCGTACCTCGTACGAAAGGCAGTCTTCGGAATGTCTAAGGCTCTTACCCTGATTTGATGGTACCCTGACCTTAGATCAATTTTGGAGAAAACTTTAGCACCTCGAAGTTGGTCAAGTAGATCATCTATCCTTGGCAATGGATACTTGTTCTTGATAGTGATTTTATTCAGCTGACGGTAGTCTATGCACAATCTCATGCTTCCGTCCTTCTTTTTGACTAGCAATACCGGAGCACCCCATGGAGAAGCACTCGGTCGAATAAACTTCTTGGAAATTAATTCCTCAAGTTTGGACTTCAATTCCTTCAGTTCAAGAGGAGACATCCTATAGGGTGCTATGGATATTGGCCCTACACCAGGCGCCAAATCTATAGAGAATTCTACCTCTCGTTCTGGAGGCAAAGAGGAGACTTCCTCGGGAAAAACATCTAAGAATTCATTAACAACTTGAATAGATGATAAATCCAAATCAGCTTCAGTTGATGCAGACAAAATAACAACAAAAGCTTCCGCACCTTGGAATAGCGACTGCCTGGCTGAAGCGAACGAAATAACTCCATCAGCTGCAGGTAGTGAACGTTCCGCTACTTCGGAAGGAAAATTAATTGCACGGTTAAAACAGTCGATAGTAATGTGATTGGAAGTCATCCAATTCATTCCCAAAACGATTTCCATCCCCCTCATAGGTAAACAGATGAAATCAACAACAAAATCCCTGTTTCCTATCGTGAGCAGGCAGTTAAGGCATAATGATTGGGTTCGCACACGACCCCTTGCAGCAGTAAGGATAGATATTGGCTCGGATATAGGAGATACTATTAATCCTAGCCGTTCAACGCATGCTTCAGAGATAAAACAATGAGTAGCACCAGAGTCATACAGAATATTAACAGTTTGATGAAAGATAGAACCTGTACCCCTTATAAGATTATCAGCTGGTTTGATGGTCTTAGCATCCAGAGTGTTGACTCGGGCCTGTCTCGGAGCATCAGGAGACTCTAAGAAAGCTTTCCTTGACGGACAATTATTAGCATAATGGCCCACTTCTTTGCAAAGGTAACATTGGTTCGGCCCCACCTGGCATTTACCTTTATGAAATTTCTTGCACACATCACACCGGTCATATTTTGCGGAGTCTCTTGACTGTACCCGTTTCCCCTTATCTGAATTCCCTTTGTATCTTGGGTTTGAAGAAGTTGGCTCATTACCCTTCTTCTTATCTTTCCAGAAATCTTTCCTCTCTGCGTACATTCTTTTAAGATCGCTCTCAGCTGAATGAGCTTGTTGAACCAAAGCAGGATAAGTGGTCATGGAATAAGAACTGAGACCTTGGTTCACATCGCCTCTAAGACCCTGTCTGAACATCACCATCTTCCACCTATCATCAGGAGCGGTGGTCCCCAATTCATAGAATTGTGACAATCTCTCAAGTTTTGCAGCATATTCCCCAACTGTCATCTCTCCCTGTTTCAAACTCAGAAATTCCATCTGCTTGTCAAGTCTTTGGGAGTCGGGAAAATAATGACCCTAAAACAACTCCTTGAAGTTATCCCACTCAAGAGGAGTCCCTTGATTTTGAAGCATTCTACGAGCGTTAACCCACCAGGTGTGAGCATCCTCGTCCAGAGCGTTAGCAGCACAAATTACCTTTTCTCCTTCATTACATTGCAAGGTATCAAAGATCTGTTCCATGGCATCCACCCAGAAATGGGCTTTCATTGCCTCGGATCCTCCTTTGAAGGTTGGGGGTTTCATCTTCAGAAACCGGAAATACATCATGTTGGGATCCTCAGGTGTTGGCACATTGACTGGCTCAGCTGGTTGTGGTTGAGGCATCTGATGCATCTGCTGCATTTGAGCCATTTGATCCATCTGTTGCTGTTGCATTAGCATCATGTCATTCATCATCTTTTGCTGAGTCTCGATGACATTCTGCATCCATTCTTGATGAGGATCAACAGGTGGGTTTCTCCTACCTCTTCCAGCCATGATTCTGCGAAGTATGCACAAAGTATTAAGTTGATCAGGCTCAATGTCTAATAGCATACTAAGAAAAATCAGACTTAGAAGACGTAAAAGACTCTTAACATCTAAGTTCGACTAGGTCGAACCGCTCTGATACCAAATGTAACACCCCGGTATATCTAACATGTAGAGACACTAAAAGTGCACAGATGCGGAATATTCAGAGGACACAGTTTCTGTTTACGTTTTGGACATACAAACTTTTTCCGAAATAAAACATAATCGAAAATAACGTTACTTCATAAAATAGAAGTTTATCGGTTCCATACCGAGTGGATTACAATATCCAAGTCCAAATACCAAACAGAAACATAAACGGTTCATATAACTCATAATCAATACAAGTTTATACAACCAATTAGGACAACCAAGGAACAAAGTATCAAACGACTAAGTCTTCAGCACCTCCAAGAGTATATCAACTACTCGTGCACAATAGTCTTCCTTTTTCCCTGCTTCTCTGAAAAACAACAAATATGGATAGGGTGAGATAACATTATCTCAGTGAGTCCTACCGTGCCCCCTCACTGACACTCGGTTCAAATTATTAAACCGTTACAACCAAAGTTGACATAACAATGTCTTATCTTATAATCGAATTGCCGACTGCACAACGACTGCTAATCCCGGTGAATTCGTGTTCTTAAACTTTGCATAAAGTCTTATTTATTAATCTAATTGCCGACTGCACAACGACTGCTAATCCTGGCGAATTCGTGTTTAACCTTAGCACAAACCGGCTGCACAACGCCTGCTAATCCCGGTGACCCGTGAATTGACCACGCCAAAACACATTTAGGGCCTAGGGTGAGGGCTCATGACTTCCCTTCCTAGTATGCTACTTGTCGGGTCGTCACCCAACGTAATACGTATGACAATACGCATCAAGTTCTCGAGAGTTAGATAATTTATATCTTTTCGATCACCAAATGGATCAATTACATAAATAATCGGATAAACAATATCCATATCGATCTATAACCCGTTTTGAGGAAATTCATAATTTATAACATCCGGCATTATAATCATTTTCGTTGTACGTATATAAACATATATATATTTAGTCGGTCCATCAGTCGGTATACTCACACGCGTACTAGGGTTTCGGTTTTTCAATCAAATAGGCTTTCAAAGCTCTTTTTCAAAACCATGAGTTGAACAAGTTCAAAATAAGGTTTTCAGTAAGGCAATCCCTTTTTGAATGGTTTAGAAAGAAATTAGAAAAGGTTCGGGATCAAATGGAGCAACAAAACGAGAAAACGGAAGCCGGTAACAGAACCACACGCACGACCCGTGCCCAGGGGCGCACGACCCGTGCGTGGTGCACTACTCAGGACCCATCTACCAGAAGGAAACGCACGATCCGTGCCCAGGGGCGCACGACCCGTGCGTCCCGTTCTGTTTCCAATACTTCCAACCCGAAGCAGGCGCACGATCCGTGCCCAAGGGCGCACGGTCCGTGCGACCTGTGTCTGTTACCAGAATTTCGCACTTTTCCCATTTTCGCTCTCCGTTCTCGTCCAAATCGATTACTAATTTCAATCACCTGAAATCCAGAAAATTTCCAACTATTCCAGAATATATATAAAGTGTTTCATTTCAATTATTCATTAAAATTCTCAATAAACCGTAAAACACCGTTTTGACTCGAAAATCGCTTTTCGTTTCTAAGTCTTTTGAAAACGGGATTGTTGCCTTATTATTTGAAACCACAAATTTTCAGAATACACAAAATGTCCCTAATCCGTGAGTAGAACTCACCGGTGAGTCGAAATCCCGAGAGTTGAGCCGAAAAACGAAGTCACCGAACCGAACACGAAAAATACCCGAAACTGCGCTTCAATCGATTCCAAGACAGCAACTCTCTTCTATCCAATCTCGAACCCAGCTGCACCACTACTCAAATCCCCCCTTCAATCAACCATGCAAGTCTGAAATCTCCTTCTTAGAAGCTTCCACTGAACATGTAAGACAACTATCGCTCAAAACTCCATCTTCTTCCTCACTTGGAGCTTTGATGTGCGAAAATGGTAGAGAGGGATATAGGGAGAATCAGGCTTTGAAACTTGGATCATTAGAAAGGAATTGGAAAATGGAGTAGGAATGTTGAAGAAGGACTTACATGCAAGAAGAAAATCTGAGCTTCCTCCTCTCTTCTCTTCCACTCTCGCGCCCTCTCTCCCTCCTTCCACAACTCCTTGCTTCTTCTGGATTTCAGAAATTGCTGAATGAGGGTGATGTGGCTAGGAGGCTTCAGAATATATGTATTTATATGAGGGGTGCAAAAATTACCATTTTGCCCTCCAGCTTAAATACTTTAATTAATCATGACTAAGCCATAATTAATAAATGAATAGGCTTCTTTGGACTTTTCCCTCGAATAATAATCCCCGAGACACGACTACTTATTCCCACAAATAAATAATCGGTCCTCGGCATCATAATGCGAGTCCTTAAAAATTTAGGGATGTTACAGTTGCTGTAAAATAAATGTTGCTGTTGCTGTAAAATAAACGTTGTTGTTGCTGTAAAATAAATGTTGTTGTTGCTATAAAATAAATGTTACTGTTGCTGTAAAATAAATGTTACTGTTGCTGTAAAATAAATGTTGCTGTTGCTGTAAAATAAACGTTGTTGTTGCTGTAAAAATTAATGCTGCTGTTGCCGTAAATCTATTGGTGTCTTTGGTGTCGGTGGATGTTGATGTTATGGTCAAGATGTTAGACTGTCCTATAGGTGTTGGTGTTATTGGTGATGATTGGTGTTATTGGGGATGATTGGTGTTGTTGGTGATGATATAACAGGTGATGTGCCTATTTTATTGGCTAAGGTGATAGGTGATGGGTCTATGACCAATTGTTGATATTTGATGTTGTTGTGTCACTTAGATGAATTTTATTATTGACTGTCTCTGGTGCATTGTTCATGGTGTCGCATACATTTCATTTGCATTATTTTGGTGATGACGGCTTCGGTCTTGGAGCTATAGGTGATGATGGTGATGCTCATATAGGTGATGATGCCCTTATTGGCTATTTTATTGGTGATGATTGGTACCACATGCATATACCCATTGGTGTGGGTTGCATCTCATTTATTTACTCATGACATTGGTGATGATTCTTGGTGATTTGTAAATTGATGTTGTTGTGAAGCGGTGGATATAGTTTTCGTAACTCTAGCATATTGTCTATCATATATGCTATTATAATGTTAGATATCTCACCCCTACTGTTTGAATGTTACCCCAATGCTGGTAACGTGTAGGTGATTGCGAGTGAAGACATGTCTACCTCCGCTAGTAGAGTCGGTGTCGTCGCTCTGATACGTAGCACTCGGGGGGATGAACGCTAGTTTTTATTAGTTGTCTTTATTATTTAATTTCTGAAGTTATGGTGATGTTATGATTATTCGTTGAACCCTTTATTTTTATTCCGCTGCATGGTGATGGAGTTACTGTTATGTATCGTACTATTTTAATGGTGAACTTTAATTATTGACGTGTGATGTTTATTGGTGTAAATGTGGCATCCCTTGTGGGTGTAGCGAAATTGAAACTCTGATTTTTGTCAAAATTTTCCGGGTAGAAAAGGGGTGTTACACATAATGTACCCATACCCGAAAATCATGTGAGGGTCAGAGTTGACGTTGCAATTGTGGGGGATGCAAACTTGCCTGTACCAGTAAACAGTATAGGGATAATGACAGTGGATGATGCAATTGGTACCTTTGTGGCATGGCCAGTAAACCTTATCAATGTAAGTGACAGTATATTTGTTTGTAATTTGTTAGCTCATTGTCATATATTATCTTTCCAACTATATTTGTTACTAACTAATTATATTTCCAAATATATAGGTATCCCAAAGGGCAAAATCTAAAGTTAGTGGGAATGTTGGCAAAGGAAGATCTCGACCTTTCTCTTCTACTGCTAGAAAGGGTGACAAAGTTAGTGAGAATGTTGGCGAATCCCAACATTCCCCTTCTATTGTTGGCAAGAGAAGAGTGTCTCGGCAAATAGCTAGTGGGAATAGGATTGAATCCCGACCTTCCCCATCTATTGCTGGCAGATTTCTAATAATCTCATGGAGTTCCTCAATTATTTAAAAATACATGCGTCAAACCACATGGGTAGTGCAACCATAATAGAGTCATTGATGGATAAAGAAATTTTTGGAGAGGAGCAAGCACTGACTTTGAATCAAGAGGAACTCACAGTGGTATATGAGAACGAGTGGGCAAGTGCGACTACTATTAGAGCATATATCAGGCACGTATCTATCTTATTATTTTACCTATTGATGTTGTTGTTATTAATATTATTTTAATTTGTATACACTTTAATTATAGGTATTTGTACCATGAGATATTGGTCCCAATGGAACAAACACAAAGATTTGTGTTCTTATGCCCCGAAAGTACTTTTCTACTTAATATCCCCGTGGATAAAACAATGTCAAAAGAACATATAGAAAAATGCAAGGCACAAATGGAAAGAAGCAAGGTAGAGGTAAGTTTATAATCATCATCTTCTACAAAATGAATAGCAATAAGGGTAAATTTATAATCTATATTCTTATGCATATGTAATTAATTAAATTTAATAACTAAGTAATCTTCATGTATAATATCAATTCTAATCGACATGCAATACTTAGCAGATGCTTTCAGAGTAATTCACATAATGACCTCTTACTCAAATTAGTTGAGCAAACAATCTCACAAACTTCTAGTTGTAAAGTTGACGACAAATATATATAATATAGATCATCTAGTTGATGCATTAATTAAAATCACAAATATCTAAATGGTCCATGTGAGTAGTGTACTCGTTTACAAATATCACCTAACAAGAACAAGAAAATCAGAGAATGAGAGAAGAAGAGAGCTCTTGTATTACACTCTTCAAGGTGTCACATTAGACTAAGGAGTGAGCCCTATTTATAGGAGATAATTTGGCAAGTGAATGATCAACAATAAAAAGCCACCAATTATTCAATCACATGAAGGGACTTAGTGGAATGTGGAAGCCTAACAGTGGACATCCCCTAGAATCATATTATTATTCATAACAGATATCTATTCGTTTTCCTAATGGATACACAACTTATAAAAATTGGCTTTAATGCAATTTTGGCCTCCGTAATTTACTTGAAACAGGATTTTAATCCCGGAATTTTAAATTCTAGGTTTTGCTCTCTCAGTTTCATGTAACCTTATGAAAGCTGGAAGGTTACATAGGAAGTTCAGAACTACCCTAAAAAATAAATGGATGACAGATGATGAAGGGAACCTCATACACCATCCCCCACCACTATATAGTGGGATTATAACACTGGATGATTGGAATGTCTTTATAACCAAACGCACCGAAGATGAGGACTTCTTGGTTTGTACAATTACCTTTTAACTTAACTATATTTGACAACTATTATGCATTAATGTATATTTATGTGTGTATATAGACATTATGCAATGAAAATCGAGAGAGAGAGAGAGAGAGAGAGAGAGAGAGAGAGAGCAAGAAGTCCTGATTACCCTTATAGAGGCGGTGTTAAGGGTTATCAAGACATTGAAGAAAAAATGGTAGGCACAACATCCTTTATTTCAACTTTCTCTATTATAAATGAATTTTTTGATATATTTATTAACAATTGGTAAATTTTAACAGCTAGCGGAGGCCGGGAAAGATCCAACTCAACAATTCATTGACCGGCATGTTTTGTGGCTTGAAGCCCGAGTAAACAAAGATGGTGTGATTAACGATCCAAAAACGAAAGAGGTGTCTCAAAGAGTTGTAAGTATGATAAAATTAAAATTGTTTTGTAATTTTGATGATAGTTATAATGTCTAATAATTTTTGTGAATCATGAGTCCATATCACAATCAATAGAACAAGGAGAGATAACTGATTGTGATGGTGAGAATGACATCCTTGGCCGTGCTTTGGAACTTGAAGAGTATTCGGGTCGTCTGAGGAGTTTGGGATTTGGTGTAACTCCGACCTCTTTATGGGGTCCAAATAGGCATAAAAAACAAGAAAGTAGAGAAAGACGGTTGGAACAAATGGTGATCAAGCTAATGGATGAAGTTGCAGAATTAAAAGATAGAGTTGGACCAAGGACTGATCTACCATCCATCCCCTAAGCTAGATAGCTTCAGAGATAGTTGTGCCATTGCGTCTAATGAGGTATTAGTCTTTAGATCCTCTTTTTCTTGTACATATTTCATCAATTTATACATATTTTAATTTTTGTTTATCATTGATTTAGGGTAACAATAATGATTGTGAACTATATATACCAAACCCGCTTAAACTGGTTGCAAGGGGATTAATTTGTAACGAACTGGGCACCTTACTGCATAATGTACCCATACCCGAAAATCATGTGAGGGTCACAGTTGACGTTCCAATTGTGGAGGATGCAAACTTGCCTGTACCAGTAAACAGTATAGGGATCATGACTGTGGATGATGCAATTGGTACCTTTGTGGCATGGCCAGTAAACCTTATCAATGTAAGTGACAGTATATTTGTTTGTAATTTATTAGCTCATTGTCATATATTATCTTTCCAACTATATTTGTTACTAACTAATTATATTTCCAAATATATAGGTATCCCAAAGGGCAAAATCTAAAGTTAGTGGGAATGTTGGCAAAGGAAGATCTCGACCTTTCTCTTCTACTGCTGGAAAGGGTGACAAAGTTAGTGAGAATGCTGGCGAATCCTAACATTCCCCTTCTATTGTTGGCAAGAGAAAAGTGTCTCGGCAAATAGCTAGTGGGAATAGGATTGAATCCCGACCTTCCCCATCTATTGCTGGCAGATTTCTAATAATCTCATCGAGTTCCTCAGTTATTTAAAAATACATGCGTCAAACCACATTGGTAGTGCAACCATAATAGAGTCATTGATGGATAAAGAAATTTTTGGAGAGGAGCAAGCACTGATTTTGAATCAAGAGGAACTCGCAGTGGTATATGAGCACGAGTGGGAAAGTGCGACTACTATTAGAGCATATATCAGGTACGTATCTATCTTATTATTTCACCTATTGATGTTGTTGTTATTATTATTATTTTAATTTGTATACACTGTAATTATAGGTATTTGTACCATGAGATATTGGTCCCAATGGAACAAACACAAAGATTTGTGTTCTTATGCCCCGAAAGTACTTTTCTACTTAATATCCCCCTGGATAAAACAATGTCAAAAGAACATATAGAAAAATGCAAGGCACAAATGGAAAGAAGCAAGGTAGAGGTAAGTTTATAATCATCATCTTCTACAAAATGAATAGCAATAAGGGTAAGCTTATAATCAATATTCTTATGCATATGTAATTAATTAAATTTAATAACTAAGTAATCTTCATGTCTAATATCAATTCTAATCGACATGCAATACTTAGCAGATGCTTTCAGAGTAATTCACATAATGACCTCTTACTCAAATTAGTTGAGCAAACAATCTCACAAACTTCTAGTTGTGAGTTGACGAGAAATATATATATAATATATATCATCTAGTTGATGCATTAACTAAAATCACAAATATCTAAATGGTCCATGTGATTAGTGTACACGTTTACAAATATCACCTAACAAGAACAAGAAAATCAGAGAATGAGAGAAGAAGAGAGCTATTGTATTATACTCTTCAAGGTGTCACATTAGACTAAGGAGTGAGCCTTTTTATAGGGGATAATTTGGCGGACCATAGCGGACCTTCTGTGCTTGGGTACAATCCATCACTCGGAAAATCCTCTCCATTTCCTTCAATCAAGCTAAAGCACCATCAGGATCATACTTGCCCTTGAACGTAGGCGGATTCTCTCTCTGAAAAGTAGCCAGACTCCGAGCCCCAGCATTCTCACCAGCATTCTGTTGATTCTGCACAGCTTGTGCCATAGCAGCTAGAGCAGCAGCAATTGCAGTGTCGTTCCTCCCAGCCATTTCAACTCACTTGCTACAAAAACAACCAACAGTTAGATATAATTGACAACACACCATTGTCAATTGACACTACGACTGGACAACTTGGCCGGACAGACCGAACTTTTGCTCTGATACCACTAATGTAACACCCATTTTCTACCCGGTAATTATTTAACAAAATCAGAGTTTACAAAAAATTTGATTCATAATTCGAAAAAGGATGTCACACATTTATCACTAAATAAAATGTCTTATATGATATAAATAACTTATCAAAAAGGGACTAAGCCCATAACACCTGTTTAATTAACCACATCACCAAAAATTACATCACCACGCTGCGGAATATAACATAAGTTTTAAAACATGAAATAACAACGTCCTGAATGGACTCCAAACAATAAAATATGGCAACTAAGTTCAGCGTTTATCCCCTCCTGAGTGTTACACATCAAACCAATGACACCGACGACACCGACTCAGAATAGCGAAGGTACCTAAGCCTTCACTCGCAATCACCTGCACGTTACCGCATAGGGGTAACATTCAAACAGAAGGGGTGAGATATCTTCAATATAATAGCATAAAATGATAGGAAGTATGCTAGAATATGATACTGTATCTACCACTTCACTACACACATCAATATATAAACATACGTCCAATTATAAACATTACATCAAATTATAAACAATCTCAACCCGTCACCAAATGTCATGACAATGCATGAATGAAACCCACACCAACGGGCATATGCATGTGGTACCAACATCACCAAGAGTCTTGCCCGTAAATAGGGGCGTCACCAAAATTGAGAGCTTTCACACCAGGCTCACCAATTCACCAAAAATCGAGCTTTCACACCAGGCTCGCCAGTTTTATAAAAATTTGAGCTTTCACACCTAGCTCCAAGACTAAAGGTCTTCACCAAAATAATGCATATGCATTATGCGACACCATGAATGCACACAGACAATCACCAATTTAGTCACAATGTGACACACCAACAACAATCACCAAATATCACCTAAGTTGGGCTTTCACACCTAGCCACAACGACACCAAAAACACCAACCACCCGACACAACGGGACACCAAGACTTGGAACCTTCACACCTAGTTCCAACAACACCAAGGTTTGAGCCTTCACACCTAGCATCAAACCGCACCAATACACCTAGAGGACAACAACCTTCCAAAACAACACCAAGACACCAAGAAGACAACAATTTACCAAAATAGCACCAATACACCAAGATAAAGAAAATTTTCTATAACATTTGAGACACGAGAGTTTTTCACAACACCGGAGACAAACGACGATTTTTCAAAGTATTTGAGGCACGACAATTTTCTTTTAGAACATCACCATTTAACGACTACACCAACGGTAACCATCTTTTCCAGGAAAATGGGCCACTTTGCCTCAAATTAGAATATTCAGTTAGGCCTCTGAATAAGCTTTCGAAAACATTTTGAAACGTCTAAATCGGACACCCGAGTCAAAAGTTATGTCAAAAACAAAACCGGGGAACATTTGAGCAACATCCTGAAAATGCTTAGCAGGGAACACGCTGGAAACTGGCCAGCAACAGGAACTGGCGCCCTTGGCGCCCAGGCAATACAAAAACGCAACAGGACACAGGATTTGGCGCCCTTGGCCCCCAGACAGCAGGGGACACAACGCAACACAACCAGGAACACGCCTAGACACGCAGAATGTGGTGCCCAGGCACAGGGCGCCATGGCTCCCAGGCACAGGGCGCCAAGACAAAGCAATACACACCCACCCACACAGCAACACACCCACACACCCTGGCACACGGCGCCCACACCCAGGGCGCCAAAAACAGCAATGCAACAACTTGGCACACGGCGCCCACACCCAGGGCGCCAAACACAGGAACACACGCACAGCACACTGGCACACAGGACACGCACCTGACACGGCGCCCATGCACTGGGCGCCAAAAACAGCAACAGGAAACGCAACATCCACACTGGCACACGGCGCCCAGCAGCAGGGCGCCAGAAACAGCAACACAGACAACACCCAGTATGGCGCCCAGCGCCAGGGACCCCAAATCAGCAACACACCAAATTCACCAAAACACCACATAAGCACATCATATCACCAATTTAACTCATCAATTCATAATCACCAATACCAATCATCATAATTCGCTAATCACAACACCAAACAAACATTTTATCGAACACCTAACATGCAATTTGTTATAACAACAATGAATCTCAATTTCTTATGATCACATCAATCACCAACAATCCAAATTTTCAATCCAACCTATATACGATTCAACTAACACCAAACTACACATCAAAATCAAACCCTAGGCATCATAGGATCTATTCCCACATAAACCCCATCATAAAATCCCATTATAAGGAAGAACCCCACCCTTACCTTATATTAGGAGAGCACCAATTCCCTTGATCGAGTCACCAACAGAACCTCAGCAACACAGCTCCTCTCTGCTCCCTTGAATTTGCGAAATTCTCCTCTTCTTCTCCTCCCTTGAATTCGCGCCGTACCCTTCTCTCTTCTCCTCTCTCTATTTCGCAACTCTCCTTTCTTTCTTTCTCAAGCCAATTCGCATATGCCACTAATCCCTAGCCTAGGCGCTTCTCCTATGCGCCTAGCTAGCGGGCTTGGATCACAGGCTTTCCTCCAGCTTAAGCCCGATCACTAACACCATCACCTAAAGTCCAATTACACACCTCTCAATCCATCGTTAATATAATTATACTAACTAAAATAAATAATTGAATACCTAAATATTTAATTAAATAATTTAATTAAATATTTGGGCGTTACAACTCTCCCCCACTTAGAATGTTTTCGTCCTCGAAAACTCACCTGAATCAAACAGCTCTGGATAGGACTCCCGCATCTTACTCTCCAACTCCCAAGTCATGCTCTCACCGGAAGCTCCTAACCAGACCACCTTCACCAATGCAATTTCCTTGCCTCTTAACACCTTCACTCATGATCTTCAATCCGCACGGGCATAGTCTCCACCGTGAGATTATCCCGCACCTCCACGTCATCCATGTGGATCACATGAGACGGATCCGAAATGTACTTCCGAAGTTGCGACACGTGAAACACGTCGTGCAAATTCGAAAGGTTTGGCGGTAAAGCCACTCTATACGCCACATTCCCAACTCTCCCAGAAATCTGATAAGGACCAATAAATCTAGGAGTGAGCTTCTTCGACTTCAAAGCACGACCAACACCGGTCACTGGAGTGACTCTCAAAAATACATGCTCACCTTCCTGGAACTCTAAGTCTTTTCTTCTTTTGTCATGATAACTCTTCTGACGACTCTGTGAAGCCTTCATCTTTTCACGGATCAACTTTATCTTCTCCGTCGTCTCCCGAACAATCTCTGGTCCAAGCACCACACTCTCTCCAGACTCATACCAACACAACGGGGTTCTACACTTCCGACCATACAATGCTTCAAAAGGTGCCATCCCGATACTAGAATGGTAACTATTGTTATACGTGAACTCAATCAACGAAAGGTAGGAATCCCACGAACCTCCTTGTTCCAAAACACAAGCCCTCAACAAATCTTCTAATGACTGAATCGTCCTCTCTGACTGACCATCTGACTGAGGATGATATGCCGAACTCAACCTCATCTTAGACCCCAACTTCTCTTGCAAGCTCTTCCAAAAATCTGAAGTGAACCTCAGATCTCTATCTGAAACAATACTCTTAGGAACCCCATGAAGCTTCACAATCTCTCGGATGTAAATTTCTGCCAACTTCGACACCGGATACGTGATACTGATAGGAACAAAATGAGACGATTTTGTCAACCTGTCAACAATCACCCAAATTGCATCATACCCTTTCGCAGTATTAGGCAATCCCATTACGAAATCCATCGAGATGCTATCCCATTTCCACTCCGGAATTTCTAACGGTTGCATCAGTCCAGCAGGCTTCTGATGCTCCACCTTTGACTTCTGGCAAGTCAAACATGCATAAACGAACTGCGCCACATCTCGCTTCATCCCAGGCCACCAAAACAACTTCTTCAGATCTTGATACATCTTCGTAGCTCCTGGATGAATACTCAACTTACTACGATGACCCTCCTCTAAAATTTCTCTCTTCAGCTCTGCGCCTTCAGGAATACAAATCCTATTACGGAACCTCAAAACACCATGCGCATCCAACTTAAAATCACTACCCTCAGGCTGATCATCTCCGACCATCAAATCCACCAACTTGATATCCAACTTCTGGGCTTCTCTGATACTGTCAAGGAACTCATTATTAATCTTCAACATACCCAACTTAACACTCTGAGACGACACTTCACAAACCAAACTCAAATCCCTGAATTCTTCGATCAACTCTAACTCCTTAGCCATCATTGCTGACATATGCAAGGACTTTCGACTTAAAGCATCAGCCACGACATTAGCTTTGCCTGGATGATAGTTCAAACCGAAATCATAGTCTTTCAACAATTCTAACCACCTTCGCTGGCTCATATTCAGCTCCTTCTGGTCAAACAAATACTTCAAACTCTTATGATCACTGAACACCTCAAATCTGGAACCATACAAATAGTGCCTCCAAATCTTCAGCACAAAGACTACTGCAGCCAACTCCAAATCATGCGTTGGATAATTCTTCTCATGAATCCTTAACAGCCTCGACGCATAAGCAAACACCTTCCCATTTTGCATTAGCACGCCACCTAGACCCATCTTCGAAGCATCACAATACACTACGAACGGCTCTCCCGGATTTGGCAACGTCAAAACAGGAGACGTCGTCAATCTCTTCTTCAACTCAAGGAAACTTTCCTCGCAACGAGCATCCCACACAAAAGCCTTACCCTTACAAGTCAACTGCGTCAACGGAAGGGCCAACTTAGAAAAACCTTCGATGAACCTTCTGTAGTAACCAGCCAACCCTAAGAAGCTTCTAATCTCTGTAGCCGACTTCGGACTCTCCCACTGCATCACGGCATCAACCTTAGACGGATCCACAACAATACCATTACCAGAAATGATATGACCCAGAAAACTTACTTCTGACAACCAAAACTCACACTTAGACAACTTTGCATACAGCTTTTTCTCTTTCAGGACCTCCAATACTAATCTCAAATGCTCCGCATGCTCTTCCTCCGACTTCGAATAAATCAAGATGTCGTCAATGAACACAACCACAAACCGGTCCAAGTAAGTATGGAATATACAATTCATGTACTCCATAAATACACCCGGCGCGTTAGTGACACCGAACGGCATCACCGAATACTCATAATGCCCATACCGCGTCCTGAAAGCTGTCTTCTGAACATCTCCATCCTTCACCTTGATCTGAAGATAACCTGATCTCAAATCAATCTTGCTGAACACTCGAGCACCCACTAACTGATCCATCAAATCGTCTATCCTCGGCAGTGGATACTTGTTCTTAATGGTCACCTTATTCAGCTGCCTATAATCAACACACAACCTCATGCGCCCATCCTTCTTCTTCACCAGCAACCTCCAATCTCTGCCTCGTCTCTAACCACCAATCATCAGCTTCCTCAGCTAACATATGCGTACCATACCGGACCTTCTGTGCTTGGGTACAATCCATCACTCGGAAAATCCTCTCCATTTCCTTCAACCAAGCTAAAGCACCATCAGGATCATACTTGCCCTTGAACGTAGGCGGATTCTCTCTCTGAAAAGTAGCCAGACTCCGAGCCCCAGCATTCTCACCAGCATTCTGTTGATTCTGCACAGCTTGTGCCATAGCAGCTAGAGCAGCAGCAATTGCAGTGTCGTTCCTCCCAGCCATTTCAACTCACTTGCTACAAAAACAACCAACACTTAGATATAATTGACAACACACCATTGTCAATTGACACTACGACTGGACAACTTGGCCGGACAGACCGAACTTTTGCTCTGATACCACTAATGTAACACCCCTTTTCTACCCGGTAATTATTTAACAAAATCAGAGTTTACAAAAAATTTGATTTATAATTCGAAAAAGGATGTCAGACATTCATCACTAAATAAAATGTTTTATATGATATAAATAACTTATCAAAAAGGGACTAAGCCCATAACACCTGTTTAATTAACCACATCACCAAAAATAACATCACCACGCATCGGAATATAACATAAGTTTTAAAACATGAAATAACAACGTCCTGAATGGAGTCCAAACAATAAAATATGGCAACTAAGTTCAGCGTTTATCCCCCCTGAGTGTTACACATCAAAGCAAGGACACCGACGACACCGACTCAGAATAGCGAAGGTACCTAAGCCTTCACTCGCAATCACCTGCACGTTACCGCATAGGGGTAACATTCAAACAGAAGGGGTGAGATATCTTCAATATAATAGCATAAAATGATAGGAAGTATGCTACAATATGATACTGTATCTACCACTTCACTACACACATCAATATATAAACATACGTCCAATTATAAACATTACATCAAATTATAAACAATCTCGACCAGTCACCAAATGTCATGACGACGCATGAATGCAACCCACACCAACGGGCATCTACATGTGGTACCAAAATCACCAAAAGTCTTGCCCGTAAATAGGGGCGTCACCAAAATTAAGAGCTTTCACACCAGGCTCACCAATTCACCAAAAATCGAGCTTTCACACCAGGCTCGGCAGTTTTATAAAAATTTGAGCTTTCACACCTAGCTCCAAGACCAAAGGTCTTTACCAAAATAATCCATATGCTGTATGCGACACCATGAATGCACACAGACAATCACCAATTTAGTCACAATGTGACACACCAACAACAATCACCAAATATCACCTAAGTTGGGCTTTCACACCTAGCCACAACGACACTAAAAACACCAACCACCCGACACAACGGGACACCAAGACTTGGAACCTTCACACCTAGTTCCAACATCACCAAGGTTTGAGCCTTCACACCTAGCATCAAACCGCACCAATACACCTAGAGGACAACAACCTTCCAAAACAACACCAAGACACCAAGAAGACAACAATTTTCCAAAACAGCACCAATACACCAAGATAACGACAATTTTCTAAAACATTTGAGACACGAGAGTTTTTCACAACACCGGAGACAAACGACGATTTTTCAAAGTATTTGAGGCACGCCAATTTTCTTTTAGAACATCACCATTTAACGACTACACCAACGGTAAACAACTTTTCCAGGAAAATGGTCCACTTTGCTTCAAATTAGAATATTCAGTTAGGCCTCTGAATAAGCTTTCCAAAACATTTTGAAACATCTAAATCGGACACCCGAGTCAAAAGTTATGTCAAAAACAAAACCGGGGAACATTTGAGCAACATCCTGAAAATATCGCCCAGGCACTGGGCGCCTAGCAGGGAACACGCTGGAAACTGGCCAGCAACAGGAACTGGCGCCCTTGGCGCCCAGGCAACACAACAACGCAACAGGACACAGGATTTGGCACCCTTGGCGCCCAGACAGCAGGGGACACAACGCAACACAACCAGGAACACGCCTAGACACGCAGAATGTGGCGCCCAGGCACAAGGCGCCAAGGCGCCCCTGCGCCAAGACACAGCAATACACACCCACCCACACAGCAACACACCCACACACCCTGGCACACGGCGCCCACACCCAGGGCGCCAAAAACAGCAATGCAACAACTTGGCACACGACGCCCACACCCAGGGCGCCAAACACAGGAACACACGCACAGCACACTGGCACACATGACACGCACCTGACACGGCGCCCATGCACTGGGTGCCAAAAACAGCAACAGGAAAGGCAACATCCACACTGGCACATGGCGCCCAGCAACAGGGCGCCAGACACAGCAACACAGACAACACCCAGTATGGCGCCCAGCGCCAGGGACCCCAAATCAGCAACACACCAAATTCACCAAAACACCACATAAACACATCGTATCACCAATTTAGCTCATCAATTCATAATCACCAGTACCAATCATCATAATTTGCTAATCACAACACCAAACAAACATTTTATCGAACACCTAACATGCAATTTGTTATAACAACAATGAATCTCAATTTCTTATGATCACATCAAAATCTCAGCAAGAACCCCACATAAACCCCATCATAAAGTCCCATTATAAGGAAGAACCCCACCCTTACCTTATATTAGGAGAGCACCAATTCCCTTGATCGAGTCACCAACAGAATCTCAGCAACACAGCTCCTCTCTTCTCCCTTGAATTTGCGAAATTCTCCTCTTCTTCTCCTCCCTTGAATTCGCTCCGTACCCTTCTTACTTCTCCTCTCTCTATTTCGCAACCCTCCTTTCTTTCTTTCTCAAGCCAATTCGCATATGCCACTAATCCCTAGCCTAGGCGCTTCTCCTATGCGCCTAGCTAGCGGGCTTGGATCACGGGCTTTCCTCCAGCTTAAGCCCGATCACTAACGCCATCACCTAAAATCCAATTACACACCTCTCAATCCATCGTTATTATAATTATACTAACTAAAATAAATAAAATAAATAATTGACTACCTAAATATTTAATTAAATATTTGGGCGTTACAGGACCAAAATTGCAACAATGTGTGAAATTGGGGGATAAAATTAAAACCCAAATTTTGAACAAAGGGGACTAAAATCCTGCTGCAATAAAAATAAGGGTACTAAAAGTGCTTTTAAGCCTAAAATTAACTACTTATCTATCGTTGTTCAAGCTCTTTTTCCTAGCCGCGGGATCGGCCAAAGGTTTAAAATTATGATTCGTCTATTTCTTCAAGCAACTTCGCCAAGGACGGTACTCTGTTCCTATGAAAAATTCTAACGTATAGAGCATATACATCGAATCAAAGGTCATTGCAGAAAAGAGTATATGATTGGATGATTGCATAACTTTTTTAGATATTGATTATAGCTCTCATCACATCTTTGTGTTTTATACATCTGTCTTAGCCCCTATTTTTCTATGTATGCTTGTAAAAATATGTTGGGTTTAGATTTTCCGAAGAGATACCAGAAAATACAGCGAGAGATTGTTGTGGAATATGTTCCACTTCCTCAAAGGTGTTACCACCTTAAGATCTTGTATGCGGACCAAAACGGAACCAAATGGGAAATTGACGCAGAGTGGGGTTTGAAAATCTACAGAGGGAGGGCTACTTATATCTATGGATCTTTGGGATATTTTAAGACCCAATGGGGGATGCTCAATGATGCATGAAAAGAGTAATGACATGTTTTTTTTTGTTTTTTATCTAGAAAATGACGCATGCAGGGAAAAAAGATAGTTTGATTCTAATGAAATGCTATGTCAAGTGTGCAAAAAAAATAATTACTACAAATGACTTTTTAAGAGAGGCAATGCAACATGATAATGATGCAAACACTCCTTTTTTCAACTGATGATGAATGATGCAAGAATAAGAGAATAATGTTATGGTTTTTGTTTTTTTTTAGAATGCAATGCATGAATGAACACATGATGATGAATATGTATGATGAACGCAAATGTATGAAACGCATGAAGGAACTGATCACTTGAAAAGACCAACTATTCTAAACGATTCTTTTTTTACTTTTTGGAGACAATGCAGCATGTAGATGATGCAAATCGTCGTTTATAATTTAAAAATAAATTGCTAACTGGAATATATATTTTTAGATGATGAAGGATGCAAGAATAATGACATGACTTTTTGTTTTTTTTATTTAGAAAATGATGCATGCATTGAGAAATATTGGATGACAATGAGTGAAATGAAGCATGAACGCTACATTTTTTAACATGTATTGCATAATAATGATGTTACAAATGATGTGATGCGTACACTATGTGATGATGATCTTTTGTGAGTGATTATCAATGAATGGTGGCGCATGCTAAATGAGAAGCTTATGTTATATGGCTAAAAATTGCTTTTTTTTATGCGACGAAATAAAATGCATGATACTCGCAGTGATTTTTTTTAATGCATGGAAAGAAAAGAATGCATGATGCTTGACATGATTTTGAATATTTTTGTTTGTTTTTTATTTTTTATCTTTTTGAAGAATGGGAACCAGATGCATGAGTGTTGACGAACCAACTTGCCTTTTTGCTCCAATTTTTTCAAAATATAAGAACATGAATGAATGAATGTGGATGAAATGCGAATGTATCATTTTATTCATCGTGTCGAGGAATTGTAAGCTTTTTATTAAAGTATGATTCTGGTGGTCTAACTTTCAAATGCATGTTTGTTTTATATTTTCTTCCACCTCCCTTATATAAAAAGGTTTGTAATTCCCCGACGATCATTGAAACGCATGCAGAATGATATGTTTAGATATATATTTTTTTTATGATATGCAAAAGAAAATAAGAATGCATGAGACATGTTTCCAATAAAAGAGCTAGAAAAAAATGAACTATGATTTTAGGATTTTTTTTTCAGTAAAATGGGAAGGAAATGTATCAGTGTTTGTTTGAATGCAAGAGTATTAACCTCCTTTGTGACCTAGAAGGGTTTCCTTAGGATCAAAAGATCTAAGATTTTTCTATTAAGTGAACCTTTCAAGGGTAGCTCTACAATGTCCTAAAAAGGTCCCTAGAGCCAAGGATCAAATTTGAAATACCTATCCCTACAATAGGTAAACTATTAGAAGGGATAGCATCTTCAAAAGAAAACTTTAGGTGAGATTTTCGTGACCACCAAACTGGATGTACATCCAGAAGGCCATCACTACGCAATCTCGTACTAATCTTAAGCTACACTCGGGTCCGGGTATAAGACCGCACTCATATGTGTGAGAATGTGTAAAGATGCAAGAGGTAATGCAACATGTAAATAATGCAAATTCTCCTTTTTACTTATTGGATGATGAATGATAATGTCATTTTTTATAGGAGTGAGGCATGCATGTAGAAACGACGAATTTGAATGAAAATGATAATAAGAGCTACATAATGCACGAATGCTATGTTTTTGGGTACAATGAGGTAATTGCATTATTTTTTGCTTTTCTTTATGGTAAGAGAAATGACAAAATTTAAATAAAACAAAGAAGCTCCCTTGTGTCCTAAATGGGCCATGTCTTATATATGTCGTGGTCTAGGGTCACGTTTGTGATCATTCTTCACAGTGGCTTTAATCACTTTCTCACAAAGATCTCCAGAGCTAAAGTCCTCTTCATGATATGATCCACAACGATAGATGACTACCTGCAAGTGTGGGATACCATAAAAGGGTGCACTCTGGCTGAGATTCTCGTGATAGTCAGACAGAAATTCAGAATGACTATCACTAACAATCTCCACTCATCCTAGACTTCACGTAGACCCGGGTATAGGGCCCCACTCAACAGTGTGTGCAAATGTATAAATGATGTGTGTGATGGGAGCAAGACACAAGATTACTTAAACCATAAAACAAACAATATATATTCAATATTTGCAAAATAAAAATATGATCATCTAACCTAAAGTTTAAGCATGACATCAATATTTACAACATATAAAACAAATAACTCAAAAATATGACGGGGAAATAATATTGGAAAAGTTAAGAGTTTGGCACAACTAACCATGTTAGGCTTGACTCTCAAAATGTCCCCAGTGAAGTCGCCAGCTGTTGCACCCGAAAAATCCGGAGGATCTCTCGCGTTCAGTGAAGTCGCCAGCTGTTGCACCCGAAAAATCCGGAGGATCTCTCGCGTTCAATGAAGTCGCCATCAATGTTTAATTATAAGGGAAAACATTGAAAATCCATTTAAAATGTGATAAGTCTACTTTTAGAGTCTTTTTAATAGTTATTTTCATTAAGTTTTTTTAGGTATTTTAATTATATTTTATATCTTTGAACTATTTTACTACATATGTTTGCTTTTTATTTTCAGGTTTTATTTTGGAGCAAAAGAGAAAATATGAGCTAAAATGAAGAAAAAAGGAAATATTTGAGGAGGAGCAATTTTTAAAGCACTAGACACCCTCATGGGCGCCAAGGGCCCCAAAAACCGAAAACTGGCCAAGGGCGCCAAGCAGCAAAACTGGCGCAGCACAGGGCGCCAAGCAGCAAAAACTGGCGCAGAGCCTGCGCACGACCCTGGCACATGTTGCACGACCCTAGTGCAAAACTGGCGCACGACCCTGGCAGATAGGCGCACGACCCTGGTAAAAACTGGCGCAGAGCCTGCGCACGACCCTGGGTGCACCACGCACGACCCGTGCGTGTTTTCAACTGAAAATGGCCCATTTTGGTAGAACAAGGCGCACGACCCTGGCACATAGGCACACGACCCATGCTTGCCAGCAACGCAGAACAGCTTTTCCAGCACATGGCGCACGACCCTGGCACATAGGCGCACGACCCTGGGGAAAAACTAGCACAGAACTGGCGCACGACCCTGAGTGTACCACGCACGACCCGTGCGTGTCTCCAACTGAAGATTGCCCATTTTGGCAGAGCTGGGCGCACGACCCATGCTTGCCAGCAACGCAGCACAGCTGTTGCCAGCACAAGACGCACGACCCTGGCACCATAGGCGCACGACCCTAGTGCAAAACTGGCGCAGAGCAGCCAAAATTGACTGGCCAGGGCGCACGACCCAGGCACATGGGCGCACGACCCTGGCACCAGACAAGTCAATTTTGGCTGCACCCACTTGCTGATGGCTTTCCCTTGCCACTTGATTTGCCACTTTTTTTATGACCATTTTGCCCCTCCTCTCAAGTGCCTTAGACCTAATATTTTCCTATAAATAGAGGCTTGATCCTCACTTGTAACCAAGCTTAAATTTTGTGAGAAAAATCCATGACAAGGTTTCCTCTAAGATTCATGACTTCACTTTAATTTCTCGCTTTTTACTTTCTCGGTTTTTACTTTCTCGCTTTTTACTTTCTCGCTTTTTACTTTCTCGCCCTTTTATTTTCCAAGTCATTTACTTTCCTTGCTATTTACTTTCTTGCCCTTTTATTTTCCAAGTCATTTACTTTCCTTGCTATTTAAATTCTCGCTCTTTACTTTTCGCTCTTTACTTTTTCGCTCTTTTATTTTCCTTGTTATTTACTTTTTGCCCTTTAAATTTCCAAGTCAAGTAAACTACTGGCAAGTCAAGTAAATTACTGGCAAGTCAAGTAAATTACTGGCAATTTACTTTTCAAGCAATTTACTTTCTTGTCATTTACAATTCCGCTATTTATAATTTTGCACTTTACCGCTTTCTTTTATTTCTCGCTATTTAACTTTATGTTTTCTTCTTTTATTTTCTTTTCTCCTCATTTGTCTACAATGATCATGAGTGAGTAGACTTTGCTAAAACATTCCTTCTTTCTAAAAACACTTTCTTTTCAGTTAATCAACTTTGAAAAATTAGATTGGTATTCACCTAGGCTCTCCCTGTGGATCGATAACTCTTTTATTACGCGATACGACTCGTGCACTTGCGAGGCTATCAAGTTTTTGGCGCCGTTGCCGGGGAGGCAGTGATATTAATTAAGTTTTTCGAAACCGGTTATACTGAAACTTTATTTTCTTTATTTTTTCTTTTTCTTCTCTTGTCCCTCGAATGCGAAGAACCAGAAGTTTCGGTGAAACTGTTCCACAAATTCCCGAAATCGAAAGGTTCTTACATAGAAGGAGGAGAGAAATTCCCGATAACCAAATGGCGGCTAATGAAAATCGTGCTCTCAAAGAGTACGCAACACCTTCAGCAGAGCCATCGGCTGCCATTGTACATCCAAATGTAGAAGCAAATAATTTTGAACTCAAAACATCTCTACTTTCGATGGTACAACAAAACCAATTTTCTGGTTCTCCCACGGAGGACCCAAATCTTCATATTTCAATTTTTCTTGAATACTGTGGAACTCTCAAATTAAACGGGGTACCTCCGGATGCCATAAGACTAAAACTCTTCCCTTTTTCATTAAGGGATAGAGCTAGAGCATGGCTACATTCTTTGCCTTCGGAATCCATTACCAACTGGAACCAGCTGAAACAAGCTTTTCTTACTAAATTCTTTCCCCCGAGTAAGACAGCTCAAATGAGAAATCAAATTACTCGATTTTCTCAAAACGACGGGGAATCTCTTTATGATGCTTGGGAACGTTTCAAAGAAATGTTAAGGCTATGCCCCCATCATGGACTAGAGAAATGGCTTGTTGTTCACACTTTTTATAATGGATTACAATATGCAACAAGAATGACTGTTGATGCAGCTGCAGGTGGAGCTTTAATGAACAAAAATTTTACCGAAGCCTACGCACTCGTTGAAGATATGGCTCAAAACCATTGTCAGTGGACAAGTGAGCGAGCCATAACGAATAAACCAGCCTCATCAAAAGAGCCAGGTAAGTATGAAATATCTGTTGTTGATCATCTTGCCTCAAAAGTGGACGCACTTTTTCAAAAATTTGAAAAATTAAATATAAGTGCCGTCTCACAAACTACTTCTCCTATTACTCCACCATGTGAATTATGTGGGGTTGTTGGCCATATTGGAGCTGAATGCCAGCTTGAGGCATCTAGTGCTGGAAACGAGCATATTAACTATGCTCAAAAGGAAGATCCGTTTTCAAATACTTATAATCCTGGGTGGAGGAATCATCCAAATTTTTCTTATAAAAATCCTCCACCCAATCCAGCACCTAGACCACCTCCTGTCTTTCAAAATCAAAGGGTTTTTAACAACCCACAAAACAACCCGCAAAAGTCAAACTTGGAATTTTTGATGGAAAAATTTGTGTCATCTCAAACAAAACAAAATGAAGAATTCAAGAATCAAACTGGTTATTTGAATGACACACTTATCAAATTAGTATCAAAAGTCGACTCTATTTCCACTCATAATAAAATGCTTGAAAATCAAATAACTCAAGTGGCAACACAGGTAGCTTCATCCTCTAAAACTTCAGGGGTATTTCCTGGGCAACCAGAGCAAAATCCAAAAGGCCAAATAAATGCCGTCACCCTTAGAAGCGGAAAACAATTAGAGGAACCAAGAGCAAACCAAGAAAAAATTGTGAGTGAAAAACATAATTTACCAGGTGAGCCAATAGAGAAAGAAAAAGAAAGGAAAGAACCAGAAAAAGAAAGGGAAGAACCACGCATCCCCCCTCCACCATACAAACCACCCATTCCTTTCCCCCAAAGATTTGCAAAAAGCAAAATTGACGAGCAATTCAAAAGGTTTGTCGACTTGCTTAAAAAGCTTTACATCAACGTTCCTTTCACTGATGCATTGTCTCAAATGCCGTCTTATTCTAAATTTTTGAAAGAAATTTTGTCCAAGAAAAGAAAAATAGACGACTATGAGACAATTGCATTAACAGAGGAATGTAGTGCAATTATCCAGAACAAGCTGCCACAAAAACTCAAAGATCCAGGTAGTTTTTCCATACCTTGTGTGATTGGAAGTGAAACTATAAACAGAGCGATGTGCGATCTAGGAGCCAGTGTAAGTTTGATGCCTCTTTCTCTTTGCAATAGACTAGGGATAGGCGAACTTAAACCCACAAAAATGACAATACAGTTGGCAGATCGTTCCGTTAAATACCCCACTGGAATTTTAGAGGATATCCCTATCAAGGTAGGGCAAACTTTTATACCGGTGGACTTTGTTGTAATGGAAATTGAAGAAGACTCCCAAATTCCTATTCTTCTGGGGAGGCCTTTTTTAGCTACCGCAGGGGCAATAATTGACGTTAAAAACGGTAAGTTGGTTTTTAATGTGGGGGATGAAAAGGTTGAGTTTGAAGTTTCAAACTTCATGAAGAGTCCATCTGTAAAGGACTCGTGCTGCAGGATTGATATTGTAGACTATTGCGTGCGAGACTGCTCTTTAGCATCATCTTCACAAGATAGTCTGGAAGATTGCCTTTTAGGCAACACAAATACAAATGCGGCAGGGGAAACCCAATTCTACATAAAACTTTTGGATGAAAATCCACCATCACAAGAATTGGGTACTGAAACTTTGGGTGAGGAGAAACCTCGACCTCTCCCGAAAGAAACACCAAAAATAGAACTGAAGCCCTTACCATCATCTCTCAGGTATGAGTTTCTTGGTCCTGATTCTACTTTTCCAGTAATTGTAAATGCAAATTTGAAACAAAATGAGACCGAAAAATTGCTTAATGTTCTCAAAAAGTATCCCAAAGCCATTGGGTATACTATTGAGGACATTAAAGGAATAAATCCGTCAATCTGCATACACAGAATACTACTGGAAGAGGACTATAAACCTTCTATCGAGCATCAAAGAAGATTAAACCCAAACATGAAAGAGGTTGTTAAAAAGGAAGTTTTAAAACTCCTTGATGCTGGGATAATATATCCTATTTCCGATAGCAAGTGGGTTAGTCCTGTTCAAGTAGTACCTAAGAAAGGAGGCTTAACAGTTATTAAAAATGAGAAGGATGAAAGCATTTCCACAAGGACAATTACGGGATGGAGGATGTGTATCGATTACAGAAAGCTTAACAAAGCTACCCGGAAAGATCACTTCCCTCTCCCGTTCATTGATCAAATGCTAGAAAGGTTAGCACAGCACTCGCATTTCTGCTATTTGGATGGTTATTCGGGATTTTTCCAAATTCCCATCCACCCTAGCGACCAAGAAAAAACAACTTTCACATGTCCTTTTGGCACTTATGCCTATAGAAGGATGCCCTTTGGTCTATGTAATGCTCCTGCTACCTTTCAAAGGTGTATGATGTCCATATTCTCAGACTTTGTTGAAAACATAATGGAAGTGTTTATGGATGATTTTTCTGTCCATGGCTCAAATTTTGAAAACTGTTTAGCCAATCTGGAAAAAGTCTTAGAGAGATGTGAAAAGGTAAACCTGGTTCTAAACTGGGAAAAGTGTCATTTCATGGTTAATGAAGGAATTGTCCTAGGGCACTTAATTTCTCACAGAGGTATTGAGGTAGACCGTGCAAAAATTGAAGTGATTGAAAAAATGCTACCTCCCACCACAGTAAAAGAGGTGAGAAGCTTTTTAGGCCATGCGGGTTTCTACCGTCGGTTCATAAAAGACTTCTCAAAAATTTCAAAACCTATGACAAGTCTGCTCCTTAAGGATGCAGCATTTATTTTTAACGATCTTTGTCTTGAAGCTTTTAACAGGTTGAAAAAGGCTTTAGTTACTGCCCCGATCATACAGCCACCAGACTGGAATCTTCCGTTTGAAATAATGTGCGATGCAAGCGACTATGCAGTTGGGGCAGTCCTGGGACAAAGAAAAGAAAAAAAATTGCATGCCATATACTATGCAAGCAGGACCTTAGACGAGGCACAAATGAATTACGCCACAACTGAAAAAGAATTATTGGCGGTAGTTTTTGCCGTTGATAAGTTTCGATCATATCTGGTAGGTTCGAAAATCATCATTTTTACTGATCACTCGGCCATAAAATATTTGTTGAACAAAAAAGATGCCAAGCCGAGATTGATCCGATGGGTTTTACTCCTACAAGAATTTGATCTTGAAATAAGGGATAAAAAAGGCGTTGAAAATGTTGTGGCTGATCATTTGTCCCGTCTACAAGGAACAAAAGATGAAGAGTTGCCGCTTAATGATACGTTTTTGGATGATCAACTCTTCTCATTGGTCAAATCTGAAGCACCATGGTATGCAGATTTTGTAAACTACCTTGCAGCAGGAGTACTCCCCCCAGATTTAAATTATCAGCGGAAGAAGAAATTCTTCCATGATCTTAAACAGTATTACTGGGACGAGCCACTGCTTTTTAAAAGGGGAGCTGATGGGGTGTTCAGAAGATGCATTCCGGAAGAAGAGGTAAGTAACATTCTATACCATTGTCATTCTTCTTCCTATGGCGGCCATGCCAGTTCTTCAAAAACTGCTACGAAAATTCTTCAATCTGGTTTTTATTGGCCGTCCCTTTTTAAAGACGCGCATCGATTCATTTCTAAATGCGACCAGTGTCAACGCACCGGAAATATTTCAAAAAGAAATGAAATGCCCTTAAATAATATCTTAGAGGTTGAAATTTTCGACGTCTGGGGTATCGATTTCATGGGACTGTTTCCTTCTTCTTTTGGAAACCAATATATTCTGGTAGCCGTTGACTATGTGTCAAAATGGATCGAAGCCATTGCTTCTCCTACAAACGATGCAAAGGTAGTCATAAAACTTTTCAAAAAAATAATTTTTCCAAGATTCGGGGTCCCTCGTGTTGTCATAAGCGACGGAGGATCCCATTTCATCTCAAAACATTTTGAAATGTTACTACAAAAGTTTGGAGTAAGGCACAAAGTTGCAACGCCTTATCACCCTCAAACAAGCGGTCAGGTTGAGGTATCGAACAGAGAAATTAAAAGTATTTTAGAAAAAACTGTTTCGACTTCAAGGAAAGACTGGTCGGTAAAGCTTGATGATGCTCTCTGGGCTTATCGGACTGCGTACAAGACTCCCATAGGAATGACTCCTTTCAAATTAATTTATGGGAAGTCTTGCCACCTTCCGGTAGAGCTAGAGCACAAAGCTTACTGGGCAATTAAACGCCTTAACCTGAACATGGAATTAGCCGGAGAAAAAAGAAAACTCCAACTAAACGAATTGGAAGAACTGCGAATGGATGCTTATGAGAATGCCAAACTTTACAAAGAAAGAACAAAAAATTGGCATGATAAGCGTATTATTCGCAGAGAATTCAAGGAGGGTGACCTGGTGTTATTGTTTAATTCCAGGCTAAAAATTTTTCCGGGAAAATTAAAGTCAAGATGGACCGGTCCTTTTGAAATCCGTAAGGTTTACCCCTTCGGATCTGTAGAGATCTGGAGCGAGAAAACTGGATCGTTTAAAGTCAATGGTCAAAGGTTGAAAAATTATTTAATTGGTGACCCAATTGAGAAAGGAACTAGTTTAGTTCTACATGATCCCAATTGAAAAATTCTTTTTGACCGTCAAGCTAGTGACGTTAAAAGAGCGCTGCGTGGGAGGCAACCCACGGCTTAATGAATTTTTTGATTTGTTGAAAAATAAAATACCCCAGGGCCGAGTATCCTGAACCAGACAGCCAGGTGAGCTCTCCTAAACCCTTTTTTGTTTAAATTGAAAAATCATTGAGGACAATGCCTAGTCCAAGCATGGGGGGGTATTTTATTACTCTTATTGGGAATGTCCTTATTGCTTTGCCGAGTTTTTCTCTTTTTGTACTTTGAGTTGTATCTGCTCCCTCCATCGCGAAACTTTGTGAACCCTAAAGCATGTTTTAGATAAGCCTTTTCTGGACAAAAATAATTTTTCAATCTTTCATTAGCAATCATCTAGGTGGACTGGTTGGGAGCAACAAAAATTGTATCATGGTTCGATTTCTACCTCTAGGGCTTTTTCACACACACACTACTGAGACTGTTTTCAGTTGTTAATATAATTAGAAGGACTGAAAAGAAACTAGTAACCTGGTTCTCTTGGTGACATTCACTGGATGCGCGGTTACTGGAGAAAAACGTCTGAGTTGGGGTATTCAAAAAAAAAAAAAAAAAAAAAAAATTTGCAAAACCAATTCAAAATGTAAAGATTGGTGCATTTTAAATGTCAAAATGAATGGTTAGCATATACAATCAAAGAAAAAGAAAAAGAAATATTGCTTGAATACCCAACGTATAAAGACCCTCCTTTGAGACCCGGTCTTAGTGAATGGAGGACCCAAACTTAAGAATGTCGGGGAACCGGTTCTATGATGACATTGATATCCTCTCTAATGTATTGATACTTTAAATTTGTCTCCCAATTCCACAAGAAGCCCGGATAGTAGTTCTCAAACCGAAGTGTTAGAATTGCCCCACAGTTCGCTTAATGATTCGATGTGAAAATAATTTTCCTTCAGAATCGGCCTAAGGATTTACACTGTTTTTGCTTGAGGACAAGCAAAGGTTCAAGCATGGGGGAGTTTGATAAGTCTATTTTTAGAGTCTTTTTAATAGTTATTTTCATTAAGTTTTTTTAGGTATTTTAATTATATTTTATATCTTTGAACTATTTTACTACATATGTTTGCTTTTTATTTTCAGGTTTTATTTTGGAGCAAAAGAGAAAATATGAGCTAAAATGAAGAAAAAAGGAAATATTTGAGGAGGAGCAATTTTTAAAGCACTAGACACCCTCATGGGCGCCAAGGGCCCCAAAAACCGAAAACTGGCCAAGGGCGCCAAGCAGCAAAACTGGCGCAGCACAGGGCGCCAAGCAGCAAAAACTGGCGCAGAGCCTGCGCACGACCCTGGCACATGTTGCACGACCCTAGTGCAAAACTGGCGCACGACCCTGGCAGATAGGCGCACGACCCTGGTAAAAACTGGCGCAGAGCCTGCGCACGACCCTGGGTGCACCACGCACGACCCGTGCGTGTTTTCAACTGAAAATGGCCCATTTTGGCAGAACAAGGCGCACGACCCTGGCACATAGGCACACGACCCATGCTTGCCAGCAACGCAGAACAGCTTTTCCAGCACATGGCGCACGACCCTGGCACATAGGCGCACGACCCTGGGGAAAAACTAGCACAGAACTGGCGCACGACCCTGAGTGTACCACGCACGACCCGTGCGTGTCTCCAACTGAAGATTGCCCATTTTGGCAGAGCTGGGCGCACGACCCATGCTTGCCAGCAATGCAGCACAGCTGTTGCCAGCACAAGACGCACGACCCTGGCACCATAGGCGCACGACCCTAGTGCAAAACTGGCGCAGAGCAGCCAAAATTGACTGGCCAGGGCGCACGACCCAGGCACATGGGCGCACGACCCTGGCACCAGACAAGTCAATTTTGGCTGCACCCACTTGCTGATGGCTTTCCCTTGCCACTTGATTTGCCACTTTTTTTATGACCATTTTGCCCCTCCTCTCAAGTGCCTTAGACCTAATATTTTCCTATAAATAGAGGCTTGATCCTCACTTGTAACCAAGCTTAAATTTTGTGAGAAAAATCCATGACAAGGTTTCCTCTAAGATTCATGACTTCACTTTAATTTCTCGCTTTTTACTTTCTCGGTTTTTACTTTCTCGCTTTTTACTTTCTCGCTTTTTACTTTCTCGCCCTTTTATTTTCCAAGTCATTTACTTTCCTTGCTATTTACTTTCTTGCCCTTTTATTTTCCAAGTCATTTACTTTCCTTGCTATTTAAATTCTCGCTCTTTACTTTCTCGCTCTTTACTTTTCGCTCTTTACTTTTTCGCTCTTTTATTTTCCTTGTTATTTACTTTTTGCCCTTTAAATTTCCAAGTCAAGTAAACTACTGGCAAGTCAAGTAAATTACTGGCAAGTCAAGTAAATTACTGGCAATTTACTTTTCAAGCAATTTACTTTCTTGTCATTTACAATTCCGCTATTTATAATTTTGCACTTTACCGCTTTCTTTTATTTCTCGCTATTTAACTTTATGTTTTCTTCTTTTATTTTCTTTTCTCCTCATTTGTCTACAATGATCATGAGTGAGTAGACTTTGCTAAAACATTCCTTCTTTCTAAAAACACTTTCTTTTCAGTTAATCAACTTTGAAAAATTAGATTGGTATTCACCTAGGCTCTCCCTGTGGATCGATAACTCTTTTATTACGCGATACGACTCGTGCACTTGCGAGGCTATCAAAATGAAAATGGTCTTGAAAACCAGATTTAGAGTTCGGGAGTCATTTATGTGTAGGGAAGGTATTAGCACCCCACAACATGCTTTCGAAAAAGGTTACCTCTAATTAGTTGTGCAAAACATATTAACTTTGAAAATATTTATTTCCCTTTTATTAAAAAATGAATTGAAAAATACATAATAAAAATTATTTATATTGAATTTTTATTGAGAGCTTTGAGAAAAGACTAAAAAAAATTTTTTATTGCACTTGACAGATGTGGGTCCCCATCTGCTCCTACGTATCTCCGGGGAGACAATCAAAGGCTACGTAGTTCTTGGGTAGAAAATATTTGTGTGTTGGTATTTGTTAATGTTAAGTGTTTTTGAAATTGGGATAAGTGTTTTGTCAAAAAAAAGAAATTGGGATAAGTGTTTGTAATGACCAAACAAGTAAACTTAGAGTGGTCCCCACTAATAGCCTATTCGAAAACTAAAGTTATTATTAACGATCAAACAAGTTAAACTCAGAGTGACCGTTAGTAACAACATATTTTTTGACGTGAGTTTGATTGTTCGAAAAAATATACTTGGAAGCGCGAGTTTCTTTTAATATTGGCGAAACAAAGAAGGGTGTTTAAATGAAAAAAGGGGTGTGCACAACAAGACCAAAAATCTGTGACAGCCTATAACTTAAACCAAAAGCCCATGAACATGAATCAGGGGAGGGGTTACGAGATAGTAAACAGGAGGTGCAAAGAACAGCTATTGGTAACAGAAACTCAATATAGAAGAAAAAAAAGGCCTAAAATAATAAAGGGGTGCGAATGAAGTATAACTGGTGGTGTAGTTATAAATCTGATCTTATTATCAAAGGGGTTGCATTACTAGAAAATAGGAGGGGTCTAAATAGTCAAAAGCACTATCAGATTTTTGTTTTGTTTTTAAAAGAAAATGACTAAAAAGGAAAGGAGTATTTAAAGCAAACAATTAGGGTTTTCAGTTTTGGAACCCTTCTTTTCCTCTTCAGCCGCAGAAACTTTCAACAGAGAGAGAGGAAGGAAAAAAACGAGATGAGAGAGAGATACGACGAGAACGAGGAGGTAGAAAGAAGAAGGAGAGAGAGATGGTCGCGAAGACGAAAGGGGCTACGACGACCTCATGGCCGGAGAAAGGGGGTTTGCAACAGTGATGACCACCGTACGGTGGCTGGAGCTTTCGAGGTGATTATTGTTTCGTTTTCATGGCCGGCAAAGGTAAGAGGGATGGCGACAGATATACTTTTGGTTCGGTCTTGAAGGATAGTTAGAGATGGAGGACGGCGACGGCGGTGGTGGTGCGATGATTGTTGTGTGGTTGTGGTCGTAGTGGTGATAAGGTTGTTGTGGTAGTGATGGTTGTTGTGTGGTAGTGGTTGTAGTGGTGATATGGTTGTTATGTGGTTATAGGGAGTGGTTGTGGTGGTTGTGTTCTTTTTTATTGTTCAGATTGTTCAGAAGTCAGAGTTGTCTTGTTGCCTCTTTCCATTCTTTTTTCAAATTCCTCCCCCCTACTTTATATACCATATGTGTAGGGATGGTCTTGATGTAGCTTTAGCTGCCACCTGATTAATCTTCCTTTTTTGTAGTCTTCGTGGAGTTTGTATCTCCAAAATCCTGTTACATATTTTGAGTCAGTTCGAAGCTCGAACCTTGTAGGTAAGAGCTCTATTTTCCATTTTTCAAGAACTCTTAGACAGGCAAGCGTTTTGAGTTCAGCAATGGAGTAATTTTGTTCTGTTTTAGTAAATGTACCATAGGTATATTTACACAAGACAGAATCAAAATTATTTGTCCTCAAATCTTTCGATTCAGTAGATAGTTCTACATATTTATCTGTATTTGTTTCGTACACCTCTAGGGTGTCTTTTGATTCAACAGAGAGAGAGAGAGGAAGGAAAAAATGAGATGAGAGAGAGATACGACGAGAAGGTGGAGGAAGAAAGAAGAAGGAGAGAGAGATGGTCGCGAAGACGAAAGGGGCTACGACGACCTCATGCCCAGAGAAAGGGGGTTTGCAACAGTGATGGCCACCGTACAGTGGCTGGAGCTTTCGAGGTGATTACTGTTTCGTTTTCATGGCCGGCAAAGGTAAGAGGGATGGCGACAGATATACTTTTGATTCGGTCTTGAAGGCTAGTTAGAGATGGAGGACGGCGACGGCGGTGGTGGTGCGATGATTGTTGTGTGGTTGTGGTCGTAGTGGTGATAAGGTTGTTTTGGTAGTGATGGTTGTTGTGTGGTGGTGGTTGTAGTGGTGATATGGTTGTTGTGTTGTTATAGGGAGTGGTTGTGGTGGTTGTGTTCTTTTTTATTGTTCAGATTGTTCAGAAGTGAGAGATGGCTTGTTGCCTCTTTCCATTCTTTTTTCAAATTCCTTCCCCCCTCAATGTCTCTCCCCCTTTTCTAATTTATAGAGGAAATGGTTGATCTGCTTTGTACAGGTTGTGAAAGAGAAGCAAACAAACTGATGTGTATTGATTAGTGTTGGTTTCAAAGATGTGTTGAGAGGGTGGCGTGAAGCATGGAGGGAGGCGTGGAGAGTCAGTTGGGTGCAAGGTCTTGCTGGTCTGTTGAGTGCACACAGGGGGCGTGGATGGTAATGTTCAAAGGGTTGCAGAGTGTTCACTTGTCTTGGAGAAAAGTACATTGATTTCACTTTTAGCAGTGACTTGGTGTTAAGACTTTTGGCAAATGTACCAATTGTCGTCGCAAGTAATAAAATACGGTAAGTAACCGGTCGATTCCACAGGGATTCCGCGTTGAAAACAATAGCAAAGTTGCAAATTCTTAGATTGTAAAGGTTTGGTAATTTGAGTAACAGTAGCGGTACACAAAGCGTGATTTAAGAATACGAGAAAAACGACTAGGGATCGAATCCTCTTTCCTCGCCTATCACATGAACCTTAGCCAATTCAAGTTAATTATTCAATTTCTAGATTCAATTCACTAATTAAGGTTAAGGGCAATTCCTTGCCTCAAGACCCCTATTACCCTAAGAGTGACCCTAATTCCTTAGGCGAGACATGCCAAAGGGTAATGCATTAAGATCGAGAATTTTACACGAATTCACCTAAGCCATCACATATCCCTATGCTGATTACTAGCAGATGATCTAACTACCCAATTTCCAGCCACTAATTCATATTCCTATGCAATCACTAACCTGGATCATCACAATTATCATATGTAATTGAAGAGCATTAAGAGCATAGGTATTTAGACAAAGTAAATCGAATAACAACTGAATTGATTAGAACAATGGTTCATATGATAGGGTTGGGAGATTCATCTCTCCCTAATCTAAGCAAATTAGTTACAATCCATCCTAAGAGTAGAAACCAACATAAAATAGAAAACAAACATAAAGAAAGACATTAAAACCTTCAATCCCTTGTTCCCAAGTGGTGAGAAGGCCCCAAAATCGCACCCTCCAGCTGCTCCAAAGTGTGGTTCCGTTCCCCAGACGAAGTCCCTGTGAAAAACGCTGAAACTGCTTTAAAAACCCTAATTTTCGCGCACCATCGCGACGCGATACGTGCCAGTCGCGTCGCGAAATAGGACAGAAACATCTGGCTTTGTAAAACTCCTCCTGTTCGCGTCGCGAACCCTCCTGGTCGCGACGCGATATTGAACAGAAATCAAATCCCTCCATTTTGCTGCATTTCCGGGCAAGTGTCTGGTTCGCCGAATGATGCCACAACCAATTAGAGGTCTTCAAGTCCAATTTAGCTCCAAAAGTGAAGGAATTACTTACAAATGAACTTCCTACTACAATTATCTAAAACTAGACTAAATCCCCAGATAATGACTGTGATACAATGAAAAACCTGCACAATTGGTCCTAAAAATGCATAACTTATGTAACAGCCCAGGTCCAACGCATTGGCCACCCCGGCACTATTACCTCACGATCTTCTCTACCCCTCTTGTTGAATTTTTGCCTTCCGTGGGAATCGAACCTTGCACCTGAGGCATAAGTGCAAGTTAAACACACCTCCCACTACCAATTGAGCGCGCGCTCAATTGGTAGTGGGAGGTGTGTTTAACTTGCACTTATGCCTCAGGTGCAAGGTTCGATTCCCACGGAAGGCAAAAATTCTACAAGAGGGGTAGAGAAGATCGTGAGGTAATAGTGCCGGGGTGGCCAATGCGTTGGACCTGGGCTGTTACAACTTACATCATATGATTGAGATCGTCAAGACAACCCCAAACTTAAACTTTTGCTTGTCCTCAAGCAAACAATCAATTCAGACTGTGGCTGATTTTTCTATTCAGCTATTACATGTAATACATCAACCTTAAACATATCAGCACATCAACTATCATCATCAACCTAATACAGTGGCAGGACAACTGAATTGGAAATACCGAATCATAAGCAGACAGCATTCTCAAGTTTCTCTATTGCACACATCTCACCAGTGTTTCACTCTTGAGGTGTTTCGGGTATTCACTCAATTCACAGTACCTGCATCATCGTTTCATAGGCTTGACAGAGTTCTATATCAGTCTATACAAATGAAATACATACACACATTTTGAGGACTTTAAGGGTTATAGCGGGGCTTAGGTAAGGGTGGATAAATTTGGATAAGTAGGTTGCACTTGGAGTTAGGCCTACCTCTCTTTTTGTTATTTTCACTCAATTTACTTGTCACCCATTTTCCCAAAGCATTCAACAAAACAAGAGAAGGATTTTATTTATTTATTTATTTTTTCTTTTTTCTTTTTTTTCTGATATATATATATATATATATATATATACATATATTTTTTTTTCTTTTCTTGTTCCTTCTCTTGTATACCACCCCAAACTTATAATGTTGGTATTCCACGAGCAACCCCAAACTTAGAATTTTTCCCACTCTCACAGCTTCTGTTACCTAACTCCAAGTTAAGAATTAACTAGGCTATGATTTTCAGAAAAAAACAGCATACAGATTTTAAATAATAGGCTCAGAGGGGCTAGCAGAGGATAAACATTAGTTAGGTGCGGTTTGAAAGGCTCAGGGGTGCCAAAAGAAATGCCTCAGTGTGTATGAAAATCAAATGCAAAAACAATTAAGCACAATGTCAAGTTCTGCAGACTAATGCAGGCAAGGAATACACACAATATATATAAGAATGTGTTTAGGCTCAAACCTCACGGTTGGGATCGTAGAGATAGAACTTGAGAGATGCTGCTCACAGATGATAAAGGACTTCTGCAACTTTTGTCATGACCCCTGCTATTACTTGATGATAAAACTTGACGTGCGAGTGTCCAAAGGAAAAATGCAAACCTGCGACCCCAAATGCCACACATCATCACCATTGAAGCTGCTTTAACAAAAAAAAACAAAATATAGGGCAGTGGTGCCTCAATATCACAGAGTAAGTTATACTAATAAGTACAGACCAAAGTGCGAAATAGAGTCAAAATAGGGAAAAATACAACCAAAAGTGCAAAATAAATTGTCTGAATAAAACAAGAAAATGATAAATGAGCCTCCTGCTCAAGGAAATGAAATGTGCTCCTCCAAATACTCATCCCCTGAAAGAAGTGGATCCTGGGGGTCTGGCTGCTGCTCTGCATGGTGTGCTGATGAAGATGCCCCTCCTGCTCTATTCTCCGCCATGTACTCCTGGGCAGCCTGGTGGACTCTGGCTGATGCCACGTAAGATGTGTCTAATCCCTGCTGCTGTAGTAGCATCGACGTCCCACACCAGTTGGCCATCTGGAGGTCCTACTGGAAGGAAGGGTCGGTGCCATACAGCTGTCTGTAGGATGGGCCTGCTGGCTGCTGCTGTGCTGGAGGTGCCGGCTGCTGTGGTGGAACTGCATTTATGGGCCCATCGGGCTGCTTCAAGATCCATGCTGCTGTGATGCCCTCCCTGGGGTCAGTCAGAAGATCGTCTGGGTACTCAGGGCAGCCCTGCTGTCTACACAAAGCATGGATGATAGAGCAGTGCCCCAATCGAGCCCTAGGACATCTGACAATCTCTGCAATGCTCGCTGAAATGGCTCTCCCCAGATTTACCCTCTGGCCTCTCATGATAGCTTGTAGTCCCATGGCTACCTTGGTCTTGACATCAGTGGAGTTGGAGCATGAAATGACAGACTGATTAAAGAAATTGTTCCAGGCCTTAGGAATTGCCTTCAGAGCCATGTTGCAGAAGCGGCGGGGAAAAGTTCGTCCAATCGGACCGATAAGATAATTGTCCCACGTCGCTCCATGACGACACAACTCTCCCAGCAAACCCTCGTAATCATGCTCCCCCCTCCTGTCCCATGCATCCATCATAGCACAATCGGCAGTAGTAGGTAGGCCGAGGAGACTGTTGATGGTATCAGGAGAGTAAGACACCTCTCTTCCCCTAACCATTGAAACTCTGTCATCTTCCTCCCCGTAGGCATTTGCATAGAACTCTCTCACCATGCTTTGGTTAGCCTGTTTGATCATTGAGTTGAGCGAAAGCCAACCCAATCCCCGGAGAGTGGAGGTAATGATGGGGAATTCCCCCGTGCTGAGGTTGAAGGCCCTTTCTGGATTTATCATTTTGCCCTTGACCACTTGGTGGTACCTCTCCTCGTGTGCTGGGGATTTGAATCTGTCCACCTCTGATGGGACCCCTCTCCTTTTCTTTGAGGTGCCCGCTCCGCTTGGCTTGCTCATGTTACGTACCTATAAATGGCCTGCAATGATATAAAGCCAGAATCCAGCACAAATTGTTAGTTCTCGGTGGGTCCCTGGTGTGGGCCCCACTCCAGCAGAGAAAATAACAAAACAGCCAAAACATAGTTCCTGAGCACCAAGTCATCTATCCTAATGTTGAGAGTAATTGCAGAATTAAAACAAGGCTAGCAACAAAAAACAGAATTCTCTTAGACATTTTCATAAATAGTTGGGTTGCTTAGCCAACTCACTCGAGCAATTTTACAAACACCTTGGCTACATAGATTTTTGTCATTTTGGCATTTCATCAAACACCTTGTCTATGCCCAAAATCAACTTAGTTTCTACCCCCAATTCAATCATTCTCTCCCCAACATTAGCAACAAGCAACAATCATGCAATACAATATCATAGGGAACAATCCTACTCTCCTAATTTGACTTCGAATCCCCACAATTCCTACCCAAAAATTATCCCAACAACCATCAAAACCACTCAAAATATTCTACTCTAATTAAAGAACAAGGTTAAGATTAATACCTGGAGATGTTGGTGGTGAGGAGTTCGCGCAAGGTAGCAAGAATTCACAACCAAATGCGAGCAAAAACCGTAATGGGGAGGGGAATTCGTAGTGTGCACAAGAGGGGGAAAATAGAGAATTTGAAAAATTATTTGTTTTTGTGTTCGGACTGCCCAGTTTTACGCTAAAAAGGCTCGTATCGCGACGCGAACCCTCCTTGTCGCGTCGCGAAAGAAAACAGAACCGTTTCCAGTTTCAAAAATTTTGAAGCATCGCGACGCGACACGTGTGCTTTGCGTCGCGAGATTACACAGAAACCGTTTTCTTGAAAAATTTTCAACCCATCGCGACGCGACATCACTGGTTCGCGACGCGAAATAAACCAGAAACATTTTTCCTTTGAAATTACTTCCCTTTCGCGACACGAACTTGACCGAACACAAAAATTTTCTTCTCATGCCTAAGACTAACAGCAAAATAAAGTGAATTAAAGACTTAAATTGAAATTGAATTAAAGACTTGGTACCTCAGTGGGTTGCCTCCCACTCAGCGCTTCTTTAACGTCACTAGCTTGACGGTTCAGAAGATGTCTCACATTGGCCCAGGTGGAGCCTTTGGCTTCTTAAGTGCCCCATTCACAGCTCCTTCAGATTTTTCTCCATTGAATTTCCAGCTAGGCTCACCCACCACTTCCTTTAGATCCACCCACTTGCTTGGTGACTTTTCCGGTGGCGAGTGGATGTGTATTCTGTTTTTGGCTTTGGGATCCGGTGCCTCAACACTATAGCACCCTCCCTTTTTCTCATCCTTCTTTGCTGACTTGATCACCCTTAGGATTTCCTATTCTTCTTGCACCCTCAGTTTCACAATCCCATCTGCCACATCTATGACATCTCTACTGGTGGCTAGGAAGGGTCTTCCCAAGATGAAGGGGATGTCATTTTCCCCATCCATTGAACTCTTGATCTCAGTGTCACCATCCAGACGCAGAATCACAAAATCTACCGGGAAGAGGAATTTTCCCACCTTTACTAAGACATCCTCCACAATACCATAAGGATGCCTTATTGACCTATCAGCCAGTTGCAGGGTCATGTGAGTTGATTTGACTTCACCTCCCCCAAGCTTTCTCCACATTCCCAAGGGCATTAGGTTTATGCTTGCCCCCAAGTCACAGAGGGCCTTATCTATAGTGACATCACCAATTGCACAGGGAATGGTGAAGTTTCCTGGATCCTTCAGCTTAGGGGGAATTTTGTTTTGAATGATAGCACTGCACTCCTCTGTTAACGCTACCGTCGTTCCCCTTTAACTTTTTCTTTTTGGTCAATAGCTGTTTCATGAACTTCGCATAGACCGGCATCTTTTCCAGGGCTTCAGCAAAAGGTATATTGATCTGGAGGCTTCTGAACACCTCCATGAACTTAGAGAACTGCTCATCCTTCTGATTTTTCTTGCTTACCTGAGGATAGGGCAGTTTCATGTATGATGGGGTTTCTTTGGGTCCCACCTGAAGGTTGTCCTTCCCCGCTCCCTCACTCTTTTCATTTGCTTCCTCACCAAGCACCTTTTCTTTCTTTTTCTTTTCCCGGGGCTCGGTTACTTCAGACGGTTCCAACTCCCTACCACTTCTCAAATAGATGGCATTGCAATTCTCCTTCCTCGGGTTATCCACAGTGTTGGCAGGAAAGCCACTTTTGGATGTATCCGCAAGTTGCTTCGATAACTGACCAATCTGTACCTCCAAATTTTTCATTGATGCTTCATGGTTTTTCTCCATGTTTTTCATTACCTTCTCTTGAGCTTGGAAGGTATTTTTGGTCATCTGCATAAACTGTCAATGCATCCTCTATCCGAGAAGGTGGTTTCTGTTGTTGATTGGCAGGTGCCTGAGACTGTTGTTGGTTGGAACTTGTGCCTTCATTATTATTCTTCCAAGAAAAGTTGGGATGATTCTTCCACCCTGGATTGTAGGTGTTAGAAAATGGATTCCCGCCTTGTCTTTGGAAGTTTCCCATATAGTTGGCCTGTTCCAATGCTTCTCCATAAGCTGCACAATCACCTTCGTGGGATTCCCTACCACAATAATTGCACCCGCCTGCTTGCACTGCTTGTACTGTTGCTGGAGCTTTGGAACCTACTTCACATGCTGCCGCTAATTGCTTAGTGAGAGCCTCGATTTGCATGGACATTAGTTTCTGTTGGGCTAACACTGCGATGTTTGAATCAAGCTCCAGCACACCTTTCTTTCCTACAGCCCCCCTATCATTTTGGATCCTGTACTCATTGGAAGCCATGTCTTCAACCAACTGTTTGGCTTCTTCCCACGTCTTGGTACCTAGGGATCCTCCCACTGAGGCATCCAACATCATTCTTGTTTGTGGTCTCAGCCCATGGCAAAAAGTTTGTAACTGTAGGAAATCTTCTATGCCATGGCCAGGACACTTCTTGAGTAATAGTTTGAATCGTTCCCAAGAATCATACAACGATTCGGACTCTCCCTGTGTAAAATTGGAGATATCATCTCTTTTCCTTATGAACTTGGAGATTGGGAAGAATCTCTCCAAGAACTTGTTCTCGAGGTCATTCCAAGTGTTGATTGTCCCTGGGAGAGTGTTCAGCCAATCCTTGGCCCTCCCTGTGAGAGTGAAAGGGAACAGCCGGACCTTCTTTGCACTATCGGTTACTCCCTCAGGGTGTGTAGTCCCACATATCTCGTAGAATTGGAACAAGTGCTGATTAGGGTCTTCGGCATCCGACCCAGAGAATTGCTCTGATTTCAGGGTCGTGAGCACAGAGGATTTGATATCAAACTGGGCCACGCCCACTGGTTGAAATGCTAATGCCTGGGCGCCCTGATTCCTTCGCCCGAAATCACCCAAAGTACGTCTCGGTGGGGGTGGGGGTGGAATTCCAACCATTTCAACTGCAGAAACTGAATGTACCTGTGTCTCTACCTCGGCTTGTTGCTTAGCTAGCCTTGCTTTCTTTCGATTTGCCCTTGCTAGCTTTTCGATCTCTGGGTCACACAATAATTCTTGCGGGCCCTTACTCCGCATAAACAAATCTTGAAACACTAAGCAAACCGTTAATAAGTCCGAGCAAATTGCTAGGTAGCACAGATTAAATAATTCAAGATCAAACAAAAACGTAAACTAAACTCTAAGAATCAACTCGTTTGCCTTGTTGACAACGAAATCAACAATCCCCGGCAACGGGGCCAAAAACTTGTTAAGACTTTTGGCAAGTGTACCAATTGTCGTCGCAAGTAATAAAATACGGTAAGTAACCGGTCGATTGCACAGGGATTGCGCGTTGAAAACAATAGCAAAGATGCAAATTCTTAGATTGTAAAGGTTTGGTAATTTGAGTAACAGTAACGGTACACAAAACGTGATTTAAGAATACGAGAAAAACGACTAGGGATCGAATCCTCTCTCCTCGCCTATCACATGAACCTTAGCCAATTCAAGTTAATTATTCAATTTCTAGATTCAATTCACTAATTAAGGTCAAGGGCAATTCCTTGCCTCAAGACCCCTATTACCCTAAGAGTGACCCTAATTCCTTAGGCGAGACATGCCAAAGGGTAATGCATTAAGATCGAGAATTTTACACGAATTCACCTAAGCCACCACATATCCCTATGCTGATTACTAGCAGATGATCTAACTACCCAATTTCCAGCCACTAATTCATATTCCTATGCAATCACTAACCTGGATCATCACAATTATCATATGTAATTGAAAAGCATTAAGAGCATAGGTATTTAGACAAAGTAAATCGAATAACAACTGAATTGATTAGAACAATGGTTCACATGATAGGGTTGGGAGATTCATCTCTCCCTAATCTAAGCAAATTAGTTACAATCCATCCTAAGAGTAGAAACCAACATAAAATAGAAAACAAACATAAAGGAAGACATTAGAACCTTCAATCCCTTGTTCCCAAGTGGTGAGAAGGCCCCAAAATCGCACCCTCCAGCTGCTCCAAAGTGTGGTTCCGTTCCCCAGACGAAGTCCCTTTGAAAAACGATGAAACTGCTTTAAAAACCCTAATTTCCGCGCACCATCGCGACGCGATACGTGCCAGTCGCGTCGCGAAATAGGACAGAAACATCTGGCTTTGCAAAACTCCTCCTGGTCGCGTCGCGAACCCTCTTGGTCGCGTCGCGAACCCTCCTGGTCGCGACGCGATATTGAACAGAAATCAAATCCCTCCATAGATGCCACAATGATGCCACAACCTGGTCGCGACGCGATATTGAACAGAAACATCTGGCTTTGCAAAACTCCTCCTGGTTCGCCGAATGATGCCACAACCAATTAGAGGTCTTCAAGTCCAATTTAGTTCCAAAAGTGAAGGAATTACTTACAAATGAACTTCCTACTACAATTATCTAAAACTAGACTAAATCCCCAGATAATGACTGTGATACAATGAAAAACCTGCACAATTGGTCCTAAAAATGCATAACTTACATCATATGATTGAGAGTCAACACAACCCCAAACTTAAATTTTTGCTTGTCCTCAAGCAAACAATCAATTCAGACTGTGGCTGATTTTTCTATTCAGCTGTTACATGTAAGCGCACATTAAGCGCACTCCCAAAGATCGAGGTTAGAGATGGAGGCCAAGAGACGATTGGGAAGGGCTCAGAAGCTGAAGGCAAAGGTAGGAGCCCAGCGAAGAGAACTGCTAACTGTAATCAAGGGACCCAAACTCCAAAGCAGGGCAGCACCTGCATGCCCCCACACACCACCACCCACCGCCAATTGAGTGCCACACCACAACACCCAGCATCACCTCACTATCCTCACATTAAGCACACTCCAGCTGATCGAGGTTAGAGGTGGAGGCCAAGAGAGGGGAAGGGCTCAGGAGCTGAAGGCAGAGGGGAGGAGCCCGTCAGAGAGAACTGCAAACAGCAGCCAGGGCACCCACCAAATCAGCACACCCCTGTCTTCCGGCATCGAAACACTAGCCACCACCGCGAAGCCGTGTCACCGGCCAACACCGCGACACAACCGAGCTTGACTGAGGTCGTCGATCACCAGCCACCACCGCGGTGTTGTGCCACCGGCCAACACCGTGACACAACCAATCATGACGCTACACAGAGACATTCAGCTAGTGCCGGCGACGAAAGACGAAAAAGCGGCCTCGGAGGTGGATGCTGCCGTGACCGCGGATCCAAGAGCGGTCCACCAGCCACCATCCCGCTCAAATCATCAAAATCACATAAATGTACAAAATGAATACGATATGACTAGATTTTTATAAATGTACACTTAAATGTACAAAATCATATATTTTAAGTTCAAAAAAGACCGTAAATAATTGCATATTTATTTCATTAATTTATATGCTTTATTTTTTAAATTAAATATCCATAAAGTTAACTTTGAAATTTTTTCTCTTTTTCCTAAAACTAGAAAAGAAATAAAAGGAATGCTCACTGTTAGATGTAATATTAACTAGATTTTATCCTACATCATGATGATAGGACTATGACTCAGCATATATTTTTGAATTATGCTCACCATTTAAATTGAATATCCATAAAATCATTTTTGAATGTTTTTCCTTTTTGCCTAAAAATAAAAATTATGCTAACCATTAATAGTTTTTGAATTATCCAGAAACACTTTTAGCTCTTTGTATCCTGAACTAATAAGACATTTAGCGTCGGTTAAATTGGACATTTAGCGTCGGTTATCGCCCGACGCTAAATCACCCGATGCTAAATGTCATATATTTAGCATCGGTTATTTAAATGACGCTAAATGTCACATTTATGTCACATTTAGCATCGGGTGTTCAGATAACCGATGATAAATGTCCATTTCATCACTGTTTTTGCTGTCTGAAAATGACATTTAGCATCGGTTATTTGAAACAACCGATGCTAAATGTCCTGAAAAATGACATTTAGCATCGGGTGTTTGAAACAACCGATGCTAAATGTTCTGAATAACCGACGCTAAAAGTCCTTTTTGATAAAAAAAAATGACATTTAGCATTGGTTGTTCCAAATAACCGATGCTAAAAGTCCTTTTTGATAAAAAAAATGACATTTAGCATCGGTTGTTTCAAACAACCAATGCTAAATGTCATTTTTTTGATAAAAAAAAAGACATTTAGCATCGCTTGTTTGAAACAAGCGATGCTAAATGTCTAATTTCTTTTTATACATGCCTCACAAACATCACTTAGAACATCAATTTATACAAGCCAGTAAATGATGCCACAAAAGTGAAGGAATTACTTACAATTGAACTTCCTACTACAATTAAGAGGTCTGCATTTCCGGGCAAGTGTCTGGTTCGCCGAAAGATGCCACAACCAATTAAGAGGTCTTCAAGTCCCATTTAGCTCCAAAAGTGAAGGAATTACTTACAATTGAACTTCCTACTACAATTATCTAAAATTGAACTAAATCCCAGATAATGACTGTGATACAATGAAAAACCTGCACAATTGGTCCTAAAAATGCCTAACTTACATCATATGATTGAGAGTCAACAATATGCATCCCCGTTGCAACTCCCGTTGTCGTTGTCATTGCCGCTCCCGTTTGTTGGAGGTCAAAGTGAATTCCATGGCAGAGCATACATACACATACAGAGAATAGGGAGAAGAAGAAGAAGTAGTAGTAGTGGGTAACATAATTGAATTTTGATCTGATTCTATTAACCTTGTCAAACTGACTTGTAAAATGAGTACTTATAGTTTGTTACACTTAGCTGAAACTCAAATTAAATTACAACTCAAATTCAGTGAAATGTAAATGCAACTAATCAAACTGTAATTGTATTTTAACTAAGAATAACTAAGACAGTAAAACAGTAAAATAGAGAGCATGAGTTACTCTCAACACCATCCCTTAACTCATGGTCTCGAATGTGGCAACCCCAAGATCATCTCTCGGTTTAACAAACTGATCTGTCTTGATAGGCTTAGTGAGTATATCAGCTACTTGTTGCTGGGTTCTGCAGTGACAAACTTCAATCACACCATTCTGCACTTGATTCCAGAGGAAATGAAACTTTGTATCAATGTGCTTGCTTCTCCCATGCAGCACTGGGTTCTTGGCAAGACTTATGGCTGACTTGTTATCAATCATCAGCTTCACAGGAGTGTGAACTTCAATCTTCAAATCCTGCAACACATTAATCAACCAAATAGCTTGGCAGGCAGCTACTGCACCTGCTATGTATTCTTCCTCGCAGGAAGATAATGCAACCACTGGTTGCTTCTTGGAGCACCACGAGATTGGATCTCCTAAGAACATGAATAAGTAGCCTATAGTGCTTTTCCTATCCATTCTGTCACCACACCAGTCAAAATCTGAATAGCACAGCAGATCACCAACACTGTCTGCTACATCAGATGGAAAACAGAGCCCATACTTCAAAGTTCCCTTGATGTACCTGAGTATCCTAGTTGCAGCCTGATAATGGGACCATTTGGGCTTGCTCATAAATCTGCTAACCACTCCAACTGCATAGTAGATGTCATGCCTAGTGTTACAAAGGTATGTCAAGCAACCAACTAGCTGTTTGAAAATAGTAGCATCAACATATTTTCCTTCAGTGTCAGCATCCAATTTCTGATTAGATTCAGTCGGTGTGATTGCAGGCTTGCAATTCAGCAACTCAAACCTTTTCAGCACTTCAATTTCATACTTCAACTGGTGTAGAATAATTCCCTTGGCAGTGTATAATACTTCCATCCCTAGAAAATACACCATCTTACTAAGATCAGTCATTTCAAACTCATTCATCAGAGTTTTCTTGAACTTATTTATCTCAGTAATACAATTTCCTGTCAGCAACATGTCATCAACATAAAGGAAACAAGAATCATATTGCCTTTACTTGTATGCTTTACCTTGTATGCTTTACATACACACCATATTCTAATTCACACTTCTTGAACCCTTGTTGCTGGAAAAATGAATCAATCTTCAAGTTCCAGGCCCTAGGGGCCTGTTTGAGCCCGTATAAGGCCTTGTGTAATTTGTACACTTTGCTCTCCATGTTCTTCACATCAAACCCAGGAGGCTGTGACACATAGACTTCCATTTTGTAGAGGACCATTCAAGAAGGCAGATTTCACATCTAAATGTAGCAAAGACCAATTCCTACTAGTAGCTATAGCTAGCACCAATCTTATTTTTTCATGCCTGGCTACGGGTGCAAAGACTTCAAAATAGTCTAAACTAGGTTTTTGTAGGAATCCTCTAGCAACTAACCTTGCTTTATGTTTAGAAATTGAACCATCTGGCTTCAATTTGACCTTGTAGATCCATCTCACACTGATTGCCTTCTTGTTCTTGGGTAACACAGTCAATTCCCAAGTACCATTCTTCTCAATTGAATCAAGCTCTTCCTTCATAGCTTTCACCCACACCTTCTCCTTGAGTGCTTCTTCAGCACTAACAGGTTCAGCATCAACCATTAGAGCAAAATGGATGATTTCACCATCATGATCAATCTCAGAATCATGTATAAGTTCATAGTCTGCCAATCTGCTTGGCAATTGCCTCTGCCTCTGTGTTCTGATTGCAGGCACTGGTTCACCATCAGAATCCGAACTTGAATCATTCTCATCAGCAGAATCATCATGAATCACATCATTCCCAGGCATTGCAGTGTCAGTATTCTGTTCAATCCCAGTTTCATCATCCAGCTCCACTGTTCTGACAGCAGTAGTACTTGGTTGATTCAGCTTCCAATCCCATGTTTTTGTCTCCTTCACTAGGACATCCCTGCTTATCTCCACCTTCTGAGTCACAGGGCACTAGAGCTTATATCCACCAATGGAATGATACCCTACAAGTATCATAGGCTTGCTCTTGTCATCCAACTTTCTTCTATTGGCATCAGGCACATGGTTGAAGCAAAGTGCTCCAAACACTATGAGATGGCTCACACTTTGTTTCTTACCAGTCCACTTCTCTATAGGAACCACTTCCTTCAGTTTCTTAGTAGGACATAGATTCAGAATGTATGCGGCAGTAGAAATGGCTTCACCCCACAGTGTGTGTGGCAAGTCCATTCCCTTTAGCATGCTCCTTGTCATGTCAAGCAAAGTTCTATTTCTCCTTTCAGCAAGTCCATTATGCTGTGGGTTGTGAGGAGGTGTCACTTCATGAACTATGCCATGTTCCTCACAGAATTCCTTAAATTCCCTTGAATTAAATTCACCACCACCATCAGTTCTAAGGATCTTAAGCTGCTGCCCACTTTGCTTCTCAGGTTTAGCCTTGAACTTCTTAAATTCAGCAAACACTTCATGCTTGAATTTGATGAGTGAGACCCACAACATCCTAGTAAACTCATCCACAAATGATACAAAGTATCTATTTCCACCAAGTGAAGGTACTTCAAATGGTCCACAAACATCTGAATGTACCACTCCCAAAGCATGAGTTGCTCTAGGAGGTAACTCAGTAGCAAAAGGAAGCCTAGACTGCTTGCTTCTTAAGCACACTTCACAAACTTTCTCTGGTATCAGAGTTCTTGGAATCCCTAGTACAAGATTCTTAGAGTTCAAGTGACCCAGGCTCCTATAATTCAAATGTCCAAGTCTCTTATGCCATATCAGGCTCTCCTCCTGCTGATCAGTAGCACTTAAGCACTGTGTCTCACTAGCTTGAATGCTTACTTTGAATGTCCTGTTTCTGCCCAGTGATGACTTCAACATCTGCCTCTGCTGCTGATCAAACAGTTTCAGTTCACCATCACCTCATACCAGTCACATACCACACATTCTCAGTTAGGACTGATTTACCATCTTCTTTCACTATCAGTATGTCTCCCATACCTTCTACACACAGAGTTCTCTCATCTGCAAGCCTGATCCTGGTTTTCTTTCTAGCATCAAAATTAATCAACCAATTCTTGTTGCTAGTCATGTGGTTAGAATAGCCTATGTCCATGTACCACAGGTCTATAACAGTGTTATCCTCAGTTGTTGTGACCATTAGCACAACTGGTTCTCTGTCAAAATCTTCGTCAGCCACCTTAGCTTCATCACCTTCTTTACTCTTATCAGCCCAGAATTCAACTGCAAAGTGATCGAATCTATCAGAATTATAGCACTTAATCTTTCTCTTATCAAATTTCTTCTCCTCATAGTTCTTTTTCCCCTTTCCTTTATTAGCATTGGAGGATTCTGGTTTATCATTACTCTTCTTATCACTAACAGCAGATTGTTTCTTTTTCTCATAATTCTCTTTGCCTTTCTTTCACTTATTATAATCAAACTGTTTCTTATTAGATATTTTAGCCTGTAGTGCTTGTTCTATTTCTTTCTCAGATCCTCTTTCAACTAAACGTAGCTCATGTGCCTCTAGGTTTCCTTGCAGTTCATCTAATTTCAAAGTACTTGTATCCTTTGATTGTTCAATAGCTACTACTATGAAATCGAATTGAGAGGTTAACGAACGAAGTACCTTTTGAATGATTGTTTGCTCAGTCATCGTTTCACCACAGGTCTTCATTTCGTTCGAAACAGAAATCACACGCGATACATAGTCAGCAACCTTCTCATTACTCTTCATACTTAGGTTCTCGTACTGTTTTCGCAAGGATTGAAGCTTAACCTTCTTCACCGTAGCATCACCGCCATAACATTGCACCAATGTATCCCACACAGCCTTAGAAGTGGTTGATTCAGCAATTTTCTCGAACACCTTCGCATCTACACACTGATGTATGTAGAACAGAGCCTTCTGGTCCTTCTTCCTTACTTCGTGATGCGCGTTCCTCTGAGCCTCCGTTGCATTCTCCGCTAGCGCAGGATGACCGTCTATAACAAGCTCAAGCACATCTTGAGCACCGAACAGAACTCGCATCTGTATGGACCATCGGTTCCAATTTTTGCCGTCAAATACCTGTAGGTGCGTGTTGAAGCCACTGTTTCCATTCATCTTCTCGTTCTCTGCAAATCACTCAGTTTATTCTCACAGTCACTCGTGTTTCCCAACCCTAAAATCAAGGTGATGATTCTTTCAATTCTGATTTGCAAATCGATGAGAAATGCGAAACCGAATTGCACACACAACTCACACTTCACTCGTGTTTCCCAGGAATGCTCGATAATCAAGCTCTGATACCAATTTGTTGGAGTTTAAAGTGAATTCCATGGCAGAGCATACACACACATGCAGAGAATAGGGAGAAGAAGAAGTAGCAGTAGTGAGTAATAGAATTGAATTTTGATCTGATTCTATTAACTTTGTCAAACTGACTTGTAAAATGAGTACTTATAATTTGTTACACTCAGCTGAAACTCAAATGAAATTACAACTCAAATTCAGTGAAATGTAAATGCAACTAATCAAACTGTAATTATATTTTAACTAAGAATAACTAAGACAGTAAAACAGTAAAATAGAGAGCATGAGTTACCTCCCCAGTTGTTATATTGTTGCTCTCGTTGTCGCTCCCTGTTGCCTCTTCTGTTGCCTCCCCAGTTGCCGTTCCCGTTGTCAGTCTCTCGTTCCTGCTCCCATTGCCGCTTCCGTTGACAGTTGTTTTATATTTTTTATTCTTGATCATTTAATATTAATTTAATCATTTTAATTAAATTATTAAATTATTTTAAAAAAAGCTATTTTGGAAATTTTTATAGTGATTTAATTTTTTTTGACAATTGTTACTGGTTAAATTGATTGGTTTTGACATTTTCCCAACACTTGATTTTAATATGTTGTATTGATGATCATTACAATATATTAAAATTAGCGGTAGTTTAACCAAATTGTTGCCGCTCCCGTTGTAGTTCCTATTGCTGTTATCGTTGTCGCAGTCGTTGCCGCTCCTCACTACAAAGAAATAGGGAATCAGCGGCACTTGGTTCGCGGCAGTTACCCCCAACCGCCGCCACTTAACTTAACTCCTGCGGTGGTTGCTTATAACCGCCTCCAAGAAGGAACACCGGCGGCGATTCTTTTACGTGTCGCGGCGGTTTCGATTTTTCTAGAAAACAAAAATCAACGCGCGAGAGCTTCCTTCATTCCGCGCGAATTTTCCTCAATCCCTAATACAGAAACCGCTTCCTCTTCCTCTCTTAGGGTTCTGAATCGACGCTGAAATCCTCTTCCTCTCTGTTCCTCTCGACGCTGAAATCCTCTTCCCCTCTGTACAGCTACGATTTCTTCAGGCAGGTACAGCTACAATTTTTCCCTTGCTCTCTGTTCCTCTCGACGCTGAAATCCCCTTCCTCTCTGTTCTTCATCTTCGATTTTTCCCTTGCTCTCTGTTCTTCAATTTTTCCCTTGCTCTCTGTTCTTCATCTTCGATTTTTCTTCAGGTACAGCTACGATTTCTTCAGGTACAATCGCTAAGAGGTACAACCGCTAATAGGTAAAGCTGCGATTTCTTCAGGTACAACTACGATTTCCACTTCCTCTCTTCCTCATCTTAGATTTTTCATTGTTACAGGTACAACTACGGTTAGGGTTTGGTTCTCTTTTTCGTTCTCTTTTTCGTTACCTGCACAGTGCCTTTCGTTTATGTTGTACGCCAATGTTGGGAATTCTCTGTTTGTGGAACTTTACTGTTTTTAGATTCTTGATGGATTGTTATTTTGAAGAATTTATGTAAATTGGTGTTTAAATTTTGTATAATACTCTTATTTCCTATGCATGAAGATTCAGTGCAGTTTGAAATGGAACTTTCGTGAATGAATCTTGTCCATAAAAACTTTTTTTTAAATGTTAAAAAGAAAATGTAGGGTTAACAGATATACACCACTGCAAGGGAAAATACCAACCATCCCTGGAAGTTTCTTGGTTGTGGCATTTCCAGTCTAACACTTATTGATTTTACTAGTTACTAGATTGGACATACTCCATTGAGGTTGTCATTTGCATCCCTACAATGCAATACCTGCCCTCGACATATGCTGTAGCAAATTTGTACCAAAATCTTAATCCCTTCACTTACCAGTAAGGCGCCAAAATCTTAATCCCTTCACTTACCGTTAGGGCTCAATCACTGATTGAGTCCTTGCCAAAGCCACTTCCCTTGTTGCTGTGGCTGTCTGGTTTCAGTGCTGATGCTATTGGCTATTCCATTGTTGTTATTTGACACAGTTGCCACTCTGCTGAACTACCAAACTCATCATTCCATAAATTTTTGTTCCTCGATATCTTTGCCTCTTTCTCCCAAACCCAATGTAGCCTAAGCCTAAGAAGCAAAGCTGAATATATTTTGTGTCTTGCTGCATATGTTAATTGAGTGCTTAAGTAAGAACCTACAACCTTATTGGCATCTTGAAATTTCTGCTTCCTCTTGTAGTGTTGCAGTTTGTAAGAGAGCCTGAGAAATTTTGCTTATCTAAAGCTGACCTTGAAATCGTTTCAATTATCCTGCTCTCACTTGTGAGAACTGAGAACATGTCATGGTAACCTAGGTGACATGAACTGTAAGTTGTAAATCGGCATGTGATTTACATTTATTTCATGTGCAAGTCTCTTATGCCTGCATTTATGATATCAATCTAATGATGGCCATTGTTGGAATCCCTACTGAAACAAGTTTTGAGATTCAATGATAAAATATGATAGCTGTGTGGATATAAATGCACTGAATTTTGGGAAGTGTAGTATACTCTAAGTTCCTAGAGTTGCAGCCCATTTTTATCATTACATATGAAAACCAACAAATGAACCTTCCCCTGCTCTAGATTGTGTTTATTTGGTTATTTTTACTGTGGATGTGAAAATGGTCACTCTTCACGTTTTTTTTTCTTGTTTAACATATTTGTGCAAAGTGCACACACTATTTTTTAATTTTTAGTTTATGTTTTAGGTACTGATTACTGATTTATGGTCTTGTTTGCAAACACTAATTTCTCCACGTTCTTGTTTAGTTACTGATTTGTGTAACAGATTTCTTCAAGTTTTAAATTTTAGTTTAGTTACTGATTTATAGATCAACATGTTCAGTAACTAATTACTGATTTATAGGAGCAAAGTGCACAAGTTTTGATATACAGATCAGTAAATAATTACTGATTTATAGGAGCATGTTCAGTAACTAATTACTGATTTATAGATCAGCATGTTCAGTAACTAATTATTGCTTGCTCCTATAAATCTGTAATTCGAACATGTAACAGATTTCTTCAAGTTTTGATTTGTGTAACAAATTTCTTCACGTTCTTGTTTAGTTACTGATCTGTTTAATTTGTTAAGTTATGATTAATTTGATAACTTTGAGATTCATAGCATTGGTTCTGTTCTCATGTTCGAATTCTACTTCTATTGCTTCGGGTACACTCGCTAAGTGCTTGATTCGATTTCCATTACTGTCTGTTGCTTCAGCTACACTCTCTCTTCATCTTTTTCTCCTCTTCTTCTCTTCCTCTCTTTCGAATTTTCCCTTTCTTACCGTTCTATCGTTGCATAATGAATATTACACTATAGTTTCTGGAGACACCCTAAGTAATACTTAGACACAATATATCACAACGCAAATGTTACTTTATCACTTCTAGTCAATCAGGAATAGAAGGCAATTACGGTGAAACCAAAGACTCACAAATATCTTTACTTAGTTTAGTCAATTACGGTGAAGAAACATGTATATGTGGTTGACTACCTGTCAACTAATTAATTTTGATGGTTGAGTACATGTATATGTGGTTGACTACCTGTCCATCTACTTGTTCAGCATGTTCAGTTGCTTGCTCCTATAAAATCATATGAATCTTACATCCTGCTTTTGTTCCTCTATCTTTGAATTGCCATTTTGTTTTACTACCTGTTATAGGATTTTATGAACTAGTTTGCTTAATAATTGTATTAAGTGACTAATTTGCTTGTTTTGATTTATGGATTTATTTTTACTATATTGGTTTGATGTGATAGTTTGATTTTGTTTTAACAATACTTAGTCTATTATTTTGGAGCATAGCAATGATCTTAAGCAATGATCTTAATTGTTCTTCAACAAGGAAAACTGGTTTCCTGTTTTAATTTATAATAGTTATTACGCGCTTATTGTGTGTTTTGTTGCCCAAGCTCATGAAAATGGATAAGTCCTGGATTACAAAACCGCGGAACACCGATGAGTATGTGAAAAGGGTAAAGGAATTCATTAATTTTGCCTTTAAACATCGTGCGGTAAATGGGAAAATATTATGTCCTTGTCAGGAATGTGGCTTCAAAAAAAGGAGGACTTGGGATATGGTATATGAACACTTAAGAAGTACACCGTTTCCAATAGGATATACCTGTTGGTCCTATCATGGTGATATGGTATTGCATAGGGAATTCACTTATGCTAATATGTTGACCTGCATAACTTATTTCCCATACCGATTGCATAGGGCACTATTGCATAGGGCACTATACTAATATGTTGACCTGCATAACTTTGGAGAACAACATGGGGTTTACTTATGAACATGTAGATTTGCTCAGACATATATATACAATTTGACAAGCACACCTTCTCCTATATAGTTTTAAAGTTAAGAGCAAAGAAGCTAAGCTGAATCCAGTAGTTCAGTTCGATAAATGGAATGAGAATACTGAATACCTATATATATATATATATATATATATATATACTTACTTCCAAATTGATCCAATACAATTGAAGCAGCCACAGTAACATTAAGGGAAGCAGCCACTGTAACATTAAGGGAAGCAGTAACTTTGGGGAACAACGGGCGGTAAAAATAGTGCTCGAGTTGGATTTTGTAGTTCAGATTACCCCTTTAACTAAGTTGGGTTTTGTTTATGCATTAATCTTTAGAGAATCTATTAAAAAAATATAGGTTAGAGATTTTGTGAATTCAAGGAATATCCTATCTTGGATCTTGGTCAACAGTTAAGATGATTTTATCTGAAAGTCTGCATTTTGGGGAAAATTCTGACTTGATTCATATGAAGATTTAGAGGCTATCTAAGCCTTCATGTGTGGGATATTTGTTTAGCTTTCGCATCTTCTGATGGTTATATATTAAGTTAGTTTCATTTATGTTCACGACTTCTCAGAAATTCAATGGATTTCGATATGCATCTTTAATTTACTATTTATGTGTTCTAGTTGTTGTTATAGCCATTTCTATCACTTGTGTTTATATTAGAGTTTGTTTTGTTTATCTTCTTGGAAATTCTGCACCTTGTGTTAGACATATAAACTGATGTTCTATAGGAGTAGTAGGCTGGAGAAGAAAAAACTGTAGTTGCAATTACTGGGAACAGCACCATAGATTCTAGTGATTTGGCACTGTTTCTTTTCCTTGTTACCAAATAAGCTTCGGTAGGATCCCAAAAGTCTCCCTTATCATCTTAATATTTCCATTGTGATTCCCCAACTTTTCAGAACTACTTTTTGAGTGTTTGTTACTACGCACTAGCAAGACATCTGTACTCAAAACTTCAGATACTATTGTTTGAGTCAAGGTTGATAAAAACATGGGTTAAGTTGTGGAATCGTTTCTGATTTGCTGAATTCCAATATCATATTTGAGTACAAATTTATTGCTGAATTACCTATATTGCTGAATTCCAATATCAGTTTTACCTCTGATGCTGAATTACCTATATTTTTTGGCTTGTTCTGTAGTTCACGTTGTTGAGAATTTACTATATGCGACATTGTTTAGATATTGGTTCTAATTTTACTTATGACTATTATTTTTTCAGCCGGATAATTTGGAAATACAAGATGGTTTGAGACACTCTTCTGAATCTAGTAACATAGGACAACATGAAGTAGCACCATCACGGAGGATATCTAGATAGATGATTTTATTTTATTGTTATGAACAACACAAACATGATGCTCATTGGTTGTATTTTGACTTTATTAACTAAGTTGGTTGTATTTTGACTTCATTAACTAAGTTGGTTGTATTTTGACTTCATTAACTAGTTCTAGTTTGATGTTATGAACTTACTTTGATTTATAAACTTTAGTTTCTTTTAATATGTGTATTGCCAAATAATTAATAAGTACATTTATAGCTCTCAGTAAAAGAAAGATAGATATACTGAAACACAAAAAATACTTATATTTAGAAAAAAAAACGGATCTGTTGGCAGAGGTTCCAAACCGCCTCCATATTTAAATAAAAATTAATTTTACTTTAGTTTCGGCGGTTGCAAACAGCCTCTAACCTTAACGTGGAAAATCAGTTACCCAATTGGCGACGGTTTCCAACCGCCGCAAATCGTAACGTGGAAAATCAGTTGACAAATTGGCAGCAGTTTCCAACCGCCGCTACATCCGCGGCGGTTTGTGTGACGGTTGCTGGAACCGCCACCAACAACACCTCCCGAGGCTGAAAACCACCGGCGCTTCTAGAACCGCCGCCAACCTTCATTAACGGCGGTTTAAACCGCCGCCGCTGACAGGGTTTTGCGTAGTGCCTGTTGCACCTCCCGTTTCTGATTCCATTGCCAGTATCTCATTGCCGCTCCCCGTTGCCTCTCCAGTTGTTAGTGGTTAAATTGATTGATTTTATTATTGATTTTAGCAAATAGTAAATTTTAAGTTCATTTAATATTAATTTAATAATTTTAATGAAATTATTAAATTATTTTAAAAAAAGTTATTAGATGATTGAATATTAATTTATAAAAATAGTAAATTTTAAAAAAATTATTAAATTATTAAATAGTTTAATTGTTTTCATTAAACTATTCAATTATTAAATAATTATTTAATCAATTCTCTATCTATCAATCAACTCACGTCCTCTCACTCTCACATCCCCCCACTCTCTCAAAACACACTCTCTCTCTCTCTCTCTCTCTCTCTCTCTCTCTCTGATCTCTCTCTCTCAGCTTCCCCTTTTTAACTAAATTATGTCAGCTTTAAACTTTTGGTCTGACGCATCAGCATAAAAGCTGAAAAGCCTGCCAATGAGATTTCAAACAGAAGCTAGGAATAGGTGCATGAGAAACCTAGTAACCATAGTGAAGCTATCAAGTCGAAAGACCATGATAAGTGGTATGTTGCCTGGGAAGAGGAAATGGAGCCGCTTTACAATAATCAAACTTGGAAACTTTTAAAGAGACCCCCTAACTCTAAATTGGTGGGATGTAAATGGATATTCAAGAAAAAGGAAGGTAACACTGAGGAAGAACCACCTAGGTACAAAGCTAGGTTGGCTGCAAAGGGCTACACTCAAAGAGTAGGAATTCACATCAATGAGATTTTCTCACCAGTACTCAAACATAGTTCTATTAGAATTATTTTGGCTATGATAGCTCACTTTTATTTACATCTAGAGCATATGGACATGAAAACAACTTTCTTACATGGAAAATTGGAGGAAAGGATTCTCATGAGCCAACCAGAGGTCTTTGAAGATAAAGATAAGAAGGATTGGGTCTATCTTCTACAAAGGTCATTGTATGGGTTAAAACGGTCACGTAGACAATGGTAAAAGAGGTTTGATAATTTTATTCTTAGCATAGAATATAAGAGGAGTAAATATGACAGTTGTATGTATTTCAAAAAACTAAAGGATCACAGTTACATATACCTCTTCTTATACGTGGATGACATGCTAATTGATTGCAAAAGCAACGATGAAATTGGAAATTTGAAAAACATGCTAAAGTCAGAATTTGAGATGAAAGATTTGGAACCTGTTAAGAGAATTCTGGGTATGCAGAATTTTAAGGATAGAGATAAAGGGATAATGACAATCACCAAAGGGAATTATGCTAAAAGAATTCTGGAAAACATTAAAATGACTGAAGCAAAGGCTGCAAAAGTTCCTATTGCCTGACATTTCAAACTTTCTGTTGAAGACTACCCTAAAATTCTGAGCAAAAAGAAATGGGAAAGGTTCCTTATGCTAGTGCAGTAGGAAGCCTAATTTACTACATGGTTTGCACAAGGCCTGACCATGGATGTAACACCCCGATATTTTTTATCGAGTAAAAATACCCAAGTGTACCAAACCTAAATCATCAGAGATATATTTCCTGTTTAAGTACTGAACACCACTATAAATTTTTCACTGAATAACAATAGAACAGTCTTAAACATAAGTAAAACCATAAACCATCAGTGAAATACAGTGTTCAATACCGTACAAGAAAGCGGAAATAAATACATAACATTAATACATAGAGTTGTAGTACAAAGACAACAAAAGGAAATATAAACTTAAGCGTAATAGCTAAGTCATCAGCAGTCGCCTGAGCTCAACCTACTCGTGCTCCTTGGATTTCTGCCGTCCCTGTTTCTCTGTAAAACAACAACATATAAACAATGAGATACAATCTCAGTGAGTTCTACCGAGACCCCTACTAACACTCTCCGTTCAATTATGAAACCCTTTTTAAGATTTGACACGGCACCGGCTGCAAACCTGCTAATCCCGGTAAACCGCGTTATAAGGTTTTAGTTCAGTACGACACCGACTGCAAACCTGCTAATCCCGGCGAACCGTGTGATAGAATTCTAACTTGGTAGGACACCGACTGCAAACCTGCTAATCCCGGTGAACAACCGCGTGATAAGGTTTTAATTCAGTACGACACCGACTGCAAACCTGCTAATCCCGGTAAACCGTACCAACAAAAACCTTTTTACGTACCACCGACTGCAAACCTGCTAATCCCGGTGAACGTAACACATAACTTTTTGGCATAACACCGACTGCAAACCTGCTAATCCCGGTGAACCCCATAACCAATAGTGTTTCCTAATGGCAGAGCCTAGGGTAGGGGATCATGACTGCCCCGCCTAGTATGTCAACATGGGTCGTCACCCAAACTCGATATGATATATATATATATATATATATATATATATATATATATATATATATATATATATATATATATATATATATATATATCTACCATCATATAAAACCACCCACATTGGGCCGACTCCTATAATCGATATAATTTATATATCGTGAATTATTAACCGGTTTAGATGATTTAAATAATAATCATCCCGCGTCAGTTATACAATACCACATCGGACCTATAGTTCGTTTTCCTTTCGATAAAAACATTAAGTCCACATTCGCTCTCGCATACTAACTCGACACTTTTCAACATAATTTTCAATATCAAAAACAGTTCATTTTGCCTTAAAAATAGAATATTCAGTTAGGCCTCTGAATAAGCTTTCCAACGCATCTTAGAACACCTCAATCGGGTTCCCGAATCAAAAGTTATCGCGAAACGAAAAACAGTGTTTGGCTGCTGAAAATCTGCAAAGTGACGCGCGAGTGGCGCGTGGCGCGCAAGCGGCGCGCGAACTGGCAGTAAAACCTGTCAACTGGCGCGCGAGTGGCGCGCGGCGCGCAAGGGGCGCGTGGACTGACAGTAGAGGGGTCTGTCAAGGGCAGATTTTGGCGGTTTTGCTCGAAAATCGCGATTCCGCTTAATTCCGATTCTCGTTCCGATTGAAAACAGTTTTTACACACATATAATCAAACCCAATCAACATCAAACAATCAGTCAAAATCTTAATCAAATCGAAGTTTATCAAAATACGACGATTTTCCAAATAACGGTTTTAAATCAAAATCTCTCGAATCAAATCACCAAAAATTCCATTTTAACGCGACGCAACCCGAGACTCGCTCCGATCGATTCCTAACCCGAAACAGACAATATCAAGTAATATTCCAGACCAGCGAAAGCGATAAAACAGTTAATTAATTAATTCGAAACATAAAATCCTAAACGTGAGTAGAACTCACCCTTGAAGCGTGAACCACGATTGAGCCGAATTCACCGAGTAGCCACACGAACATTCCCCGCTCCGGCGACATCCAATCACTTCCTAAGCTTCCCACTCGATCACGAAACCGCTTTTGACCGAAATGCCAAACCCCTCGAAATCCTCCACGGACACTATTCATCATCCCTAACCTCCAAAAGCTACTATTCATCCATAACCCCAATCTTTGATTTTCAACTCCAAATCACCCAATCGATCTTCAATACTCGAGTAATCCACCTCGTGCTCGCTCCTAAACATCGTCCTTAGCCTTCCCTTGAGTTACAACCATCGAAACTCCAATTTTCCCTCTCAAGTTCGAAAATGGCAAAGTGAGAGAGAGAGGGTTGATGATGAAGATCTTGGTACCAAATCGAAGAGGAAGTAACGCTGAGCATTTTTCGTGTTGGAAGGAAGTCGTTTTGATGAACCAAACCCTTCCCTTTTTCTTCTTCTTCCTCCTCACCCTTTCTTTCTCTTTTCTCTCCTTTTCTCTCTTTTCCTTCTCTGTTTCTCACGCTTCCTTCTCTCTTTTCTTTCTTTCTTTTTAATTCTTTCTTTTTCTCCTCACTCACACATACGCATACATATATATATTTATTAATATATAAGTGGTTACGTGATCCAATTACCATATCGATCTAAATCTCCAATTTCGATTCCGAAACTTCCATGATCCATATTATCCGGTTAATGATCCGATGACAACCAATAAATAATTTTAGCACTCAGTAAATTTACCAGTCAAGTACTAAATTAATTTAATTGGGTTAACACCCAAATAATTCCTACTAATTATTTTGCGGATGTTACATTCTCCCCAAGTTAAAAGAATTTTGTCCTCAAAATTTCGTCAACTCTTACGATCGACTAACCGAGAACAAATATTCTCAGAAAGGTCCAAATTTGCTGGAAAACAATCTTGAATTAACGAAATGAGTGTAGAAAATCTTCTCAAGTTGGCACGTCAATCTTTAAGTATGATCCACTACTACCTTGATACGAACTCTCTGGTTTCGAATCAACACGAGAAACTCCTCTTTCGCCTACATAGGCTCGGCACCGCGTTTGAAAACACTTTCTAAGCTTCATTCCAATTATCCTCGCTTGCTCCCCAACTCGGATTGACCTAAATCAAAGGGCCTAATACAAGACACTTGATAGAATTATATATATTAAAAACGAGATCCACAACTGGTACTCCTCGGTAGAGGTAAAAACAAACACGATTTCCCCGCAGGGTGTAGACACGCTCTCAACAAATCTCCTAGAATCACAACAGTTCACGTACACATCGACAAATGTGACGGAAAGTCTTTTGTGAAACTTCTTGACTCGCCCCCAAGATTTTGAGACAACACTTTTCAAAAGAAGATAAAATGAGGATTTACCAGAAACGTTTATCTTAAACGTAGAAATAAACCACGGGGACATCCAATAAATTGAACGTAATGAAAATCACCTCAGTTGTTCTCCAAACAACTATCAAACAGAACTCAGAGCTCCTTTCCGAATTAGTCAATAGCGTTGAGAGCTTCCCCTCAACCTAAGTAATCCTCCTAGGATTTTCCTCCTCAATCATATTCTATTAGCCTCTTAATTCGTTCCCAAAATTAACTTTAGCATGCGGGTTTTCACAAAAACGATTTTTCAAAACTATTACACCGCACGCCAACCTTCACTTCGGAAATTTCAGCTACTTGCAAGCAGATCCATCAATTAATCCTTTGATGGTTATTCGCAACGTGAAAACAGTCAGCAGTTACCTCACTTACATATTCGTATTCACGTTCGTTTTGTCAAACGGAATCTCGTAAGACAATCTCATTGTCAACCTTCACCAAGGAGAGGTTAACAAACTAATACCTCACCACCAAAGTGGAAACTTATGGATGTACTCCAACTTAGATCTAAAAGATTCTAACAATTCCATTTCTTGCGTCATCAACTCTGTCATGTGAATGGATTTCCTACTTAGCGCATCAGCTACAACATTGGCCTCTCTTGAATGTTACATCAACACGAATTTATAATCCTCCAGAAACTCAACACACTTCTCTGCCTGTTATTCAGTTCTTTCTGATCAAACAGATACCTTAAAACTATTGTGATCACTAAAGACATCGAAACGAGACCCATACAGGTAACGTCTCCAAATCTTCAGTGCATACACAATAGCTATTAACTCCAATTCATGAGTCGGATAAATCCTCTCATGAGACCTTAATTGTCTGGACGCATAAGCTATCACTGGTTGATTTTGCATCAGAATACATCCTAAACCCTTCCCTGAAGCGAAGCTGATAGTTGATTAACACAATCGATTGCAACATGATTTGCAGTCATCCAATTCATACCCAAGATGGTGTCCACACTTCTCATAGGCAAACAATAAATTCTACAACGAAATCTCTGCCTCCTATGACAAGTAGACAATCCTATACAAAGATTATGTCTGGACACGACCCTTAGCAGCAGTTAAAATAGTCATCGGCTCGGATAGCGATGATAAGGCTAATCCCAACCGATTCACACGCGATCGGGATATACAGCAATAGGTTGCACCCGAATCATATAATATACTGATCGAGTTATTGAAAACTGATCCCATACCCCTCAGTAGATTGTCTGCAGTTGAAACTGTCTAAACATCCAGAATGTTGACTGTAACACCCCTTTTCTACCCGGGATAATTTTGTTTAATAAAAATATCAGAGTTTTCAAAATTTATTTACACCACAAGGGATGTCACACTTACTTCGCTAAACGTCACCCTTCAAACAACTCGCTTTTCAAAAACAGTCTTATAATAACTTCAAACGTCGTTATCAGTTAAAATACAACTTCACATCAAAAATTCAACAGTTTAATCATAAAAGGCTTTACAACTATGCCAGGCTTGCAATACTAAAAACCAATAACCACAATAGTAATAAATGACTTAGACAACATTCATTCCCCTCCCTAGTGTTACATATCAGAGCAGACGACCCGACTCAGCTAATGAAGGTACCTAAGCCTTCACTCAAGGATCACCTGCACGTTACCGCATAGGAGTAACATTCAAACAGAAGGGTGAGTCCAATTCAATTCATATAATAAATCATATGATAAATGATAAGTCGAGTCACAGCTCCAAGATGAGTACATCACAATCAACAATTACATCACTACAATAACTCGTAAATAATCACATCACAGTCATCATTCACATCACTTACAATAACTCATCTCAGGTCATATAGATTTATGAAATGCAACCCACTCGCGGGTATATGCATGAAGGTACCTTTTCACAAACGTCGCTTAGCCACTCAGGCCTCACCATCACTTAGCCACTCAGGCCTCAAAACGTCACTGGTTTTATGCATATGGGCATGAGACACTATGACATGCACCACTCATAACACACAATCACATAATTACTCAGATCATAGTCAACAATGTGACCCGTCACTTACCGGTTTGCCAAATAAAGGCACAGCACCTGTCAATTCACAATTCACACACAAATAACGTCACTTAGCCCTTTTTGGGCTTAACATCACTTAGCCACTCAGGCCCCAAACGTCACTTACACATAAACCTCATTCAACTCAAACATTAGCCACTGAGGGCAAAAACGTCATTTGACTAACCGCCAAGGGCATCCTCGTCATTTACACATCATTATCTACAACTTTGGCCACTAGGGGCAAAACAGTCATTTACACGTCCGTATAAGTACTAATAGCCACTAAGGACAAAACGGTCTTTTACACATCATAATAAATAATATTAGCCACTAAGGGCAAAACAGTCTTTTTCACATCATAATAAATAATAATAGCCACTAAGGGCAAAACAGTCTTTTTCACATCATAATAAATAATAATAGCCACTAAGGGCAAAACAGTCTTTTACACATCATAATAAATAATAATAGCCACTAAGGCAAAACAGTCATTTAGCTAGCCACAAAGGGCATCATCGTCAAAATCGTCATTTTTGACATTACTTCGTTAAAGACCACGGGTCATACGCAAAAGAGAATTGTTAAAGACACTCAAAACATCTTTTCATTGTCACGGCAACGATCACCGGGAACAGCCACTCGGGGCGCCCCAGCAACCCTCAGAAATTATAAGTTTTTATTTTTAAAATGGGACACACAGGTAGGTAACTGAAAATGCTTCACAACGCTTTTTGAATCGTTCAAAACGGACACCCGAGTCAAAAGTTAGAGCGAAAACAGTTTTCGAAAACATTTGGGAACATCCTGAAACTGGCGCCCTGGGCGCCCAGCGCCCAGGCACCTGGCGCCCAGCAAGGCGCAACGCGCAAGCAACACACACGGGCGCCCAGCTCCCAGCGCCTAGGCGCAACACAGCAACACGCGCACATGGGCGCTCAGCGCCCAGCGCCACACCCGCACACACGCACACGGGCGCTCAGCGCCCAGCGCTGGCACCCAGCGCCCAGCGCTCCAGTCACACGCACAGCACACACTTTGGCGCCCTTGGCGCCCAGCACAGGGCGCCTGGCGCCCAGAACACGTCCCAGCCCAGATTTTCACAGAATTTCAGCAACAAACACCATTTTTCTCAATTTGTCTCTTGACTCAATCACAACACAAATTACAACCACCATGGATACACATCAAAATCGCCAAAATCATGCACTAATTCGTAACCATGGACCAACAACAATTCGGATTCCACAACAATTCCAATCACACATGGGTCACGCATATGACAACATCAAGGACATGATTTCGCACACATACTAACAATCATAACTAACATCTAGGCTATCACTACTTAGGATCCATCATAGGAATTATTATAGGAATTTAAAAGGACATCCCCTTACCTCGAACTTGAAGGATAGAAGCCCTAGAGATAGCCACGATCTAAACCACGGCAACACGACCACGTCCCTTCCTCCTCCTTGAATTAGCGCCCTTCTCCTTTCTCTTCTCCTCCCTACGGCGCCCTCCTTCTCTCTTTCTCTCTATTCTCCATTTCGCAATTGCCAACACAAACCCCTAACCCCCATTTGGCTTGCCCCCTTCGCATATGATCTTGGATCATGGGCTTGGGCTTTCCACTTAAGCCCAAGTCTAACTAATTGACGCCCTCCTCCCCTAATACCACCTACACTATTTAAATATAATTTTTAATCAATTAAATTATACCCAATAAATTCAATAATTCCTAAATACTTAATTAATAAATTAATTAAATATTTTAGGGTGTTACAACTCTCCCCCACTTAGAATATTTCGTCCTCGAAATTCGCCTGTCAACGCCAACATCCTCCCTCCAAGGCCACCTAGACAACTAGTGCTATCTATCATGCTGATTACTATTGCTCTGATTACCGGCGGTAAGTGCTTGGGCGGCCGTCCCTCCTACTTGTTCAGCCAGGTAACTTCAAGCAGTAATAATCAGACTCACTCTCTACTCCGCTGCGCTACTCTGATAAACTAGCTCGCATCCTACTCCACTCGTCTACCCATAAGGATAACAAAATACTTCAATCATCATAACATCACAACGAAATTCACAGGGTGCATAACAGTCGTACAACAAGTCTCATAATTTTAGTAACGCGACAACAACATCCACAAACAACTCTGCCACTCAGGCGACATCAACAATTACAACTGCCACTCAGGCGACATCAACAACTACAATTGCCACTCAGGCGACATCAACAATTACAACTGCCACTCAGGCGACATCAACAACTACAATTGCCACTCAGGCGACATCAACAACTAAAAATCAACAATAGAGCAACATCATCAACGACAACAATATTAACAACTCAGTCACACAATCGGGCACTAAGGCACCGGCAACGGTTAACAATCGAATTAGGCACAACTCATAAAATAGCAGCAGTGTACAAAAGTAGGGACAATAACAGTTATTCTTGAAAGCACTGACAGCGGCCTTAGGAAACAGCAACAACAACTTTTAAAAAGGTAGCAACATTCATTTTCAGCAATAGTCATTTTGCAGAAAGCCATAACAATTATCCGAATAACAGCAACATTATTTTTCTGAGCCTAAAATGTTACACTGCTTGTTGGCTCTTTTACTCATTTCTCAATGCAACGACACTATTTTATATTCATAATTCAAGTCTGAGACACGACAAGCACACCAAAGCAATTCAATTTAAACGATCCCTACAAAATAATACTATTTAATCACACATGAAGATCATACTAGCATATCACATAGGGTACTCAATTGACACCTTAAACTTGGGAGTTCAATAAAAGCAAACGTGTAAGAACAATATCTACCATAATACCAACATGCATTCCATATTTAACTCATTGAACTACACAACACGATTGGAACAACTGCGAAATAATCTAATAGGAGTTCGTTTATTAAACATAAGTTTGATACCAATATTGTATCCAGTCATAAAATTTGTTTATTAGGGGTTCACAAACATTTTCATAACTCACTTCATTTTCACTTACAAAACCACGTAACACAATTAAAGAGGTACTAACCAAAATCAGACAATAAAATCAGTTGTAGACGATTAGAGTTCGCAAAAAGTTTTAAGCATGCATTTATTCTAGTCACCTCTACAGTCATATTTTATAAATTTCAATGAAACATAATTCCACCAATTTAAACACCAAACATTTACATTCTCTTAAATATGTAAAAAGGGAAGTAACTAGACGCGATTAGGTTGCAAAAGGCAAAGGGAAACGGAGTCCAAACACTTAACACCTAATGATTCCAACACTTAACACCAAGTAGTTATACTCTAGAAGGAAATCAGTGTGTGCAACATCAAGAGTGTGGAACAATCTTTTACCATCATCTAATTGGAATCTAGAAAGATACACTTCACAACCCCAATAGAATTAGAAATACCATAAAATAAGAGCCAGAGGAAAATACTTTCATAAAACCCAAATTTTTCAAATATATTGAACTCGCCGTTAATCCAAACAGCACGTTTTTCAGCATAACAAAACAAAAAAAATAGCGCTTCATTTTCATAAAACCGCACTACGCTTATTTCATAAAACAACAACTCATTCTATAAAAATAAACCGTAATATAGCAACTCGTTTAGTTGGCGAATAGCAATACTTTAAATTGACAAAACAGCAACTAATACATTTTTCGAAAATTGAACACCTTCCAAACCAGCAGGAAATCGAAACCAAGTCCCGTGACATCAGTCACTAATCACCAAAATAATAATGACAATCCTTTAGAGTAAGTGATAATCATCTACATAGTTCAGCATGGAAAAATAATTCAACTCATGGAACAGCAGTCAAGGCACTAAAACAGCTAGAAGGGCCAACCCATGGAGACAACAATTCACAGCTAAAAGGCACATATACGAAAGGGCACCAAAATACCCGGGATAACAACGACATAACTATAACCCATTTTTAAAATCATCTCACGTAGCTTGTAAAAATAGGAGGAAACAACAGTTGTGGTGTTCAAACCAAAAATTTTATCTGGAATGAAAACGTTTTCACTTGTAGGGATTAAAACACCACGGCAGTTATTGGCAATAACTTGATTTGGACAAAACAACATAGGAGAGTAACATGCAACAAGGTAAACTGCCAATAGCATACAAACACAGCAGACACACGCAACGAGGCCAGACAAACAGCATAGGATGCAATTACCATTTTAAAACGCATCAAGTTTGTTTACACTCAAAGGGCAACCAACTCAGGATGGGGAGCATGTAATATTATACTTTACAAATACATGAGCATGCGAAAAAAATGTTAAATTAACATCTAACAACAAACAGCAATTACTTTGAATATGATGCAGGATACGCCGAGCTCAATACCAACCAAAACTCAAGTGAGTACTTAAACAACAGAGCATATCATGTAGAAACACGCAGTAAGGAGGTCAACAATAAGGACTACAACAAACAAACACAATTCACACACCGAAAGCACAATAAGGCACACAGCACTAGTAGGGGCATCTCCCCCACTAGTTCACTTACCAATGGGAACTTTTGGAGTACCTGCAACATAAACCATGGTCAGCTCTGAAAGACAACAGTTGGTCACTATCTGACACAACGACTCGACGACTCGGCCGGACAGACCAACCATTGCTCTGATACCACTAATGTAACACCCCTTTTCTACCCGGGATAATTTTGTTTAATAAAAATATCAGAGTTTTCAAAATTTATTTACACCACAAGGGATGTCACACTTACTTCGCTAAACGTCACCCTTCAAACAACTCGCTTTTCAAAAACAGTCTTATAATAACTTCAAACGTCGTTATCAGTTAAAATACAACTTCACATCAAAAATTCAACAGTTTAATCATAAAAGGCTTTACAACTATGCCAGGCTTGCAATACTAAAAACCAATAACCACAATAGTAATAAATGACTTAGACAACATTCATTCCCCTCCCTAGTGTTACATATCAGAGCAGACGACCCGACTCAGCTAATGAAGGTACCTAAGCCTTCACTCAAGGATCACCTGCACGTTACCGCATAGGAGTAACATTCAAACAGAAGGGTGAGTCCAATTCAATTCATATAATAAATCATATGATAAATGATAAGTCGAGTCACAGCTCCAAGATGAGTACATCACAATCAACAATTACATCACTACAATAACTCGTAAATAATCACATCACAGTCATCATTCACATCACTTACAATAACTCATCTCAGGTCATATAGATTTATGAAATGCAACCCACTCGCGGGTATATGCATGAAGGTACCTTTTCACAAACGTCGCTTAGCCACTCAGGCCTCACCATCACTTAGCCACTCAGGCCTCAAAACGTCACTGGTTTTATGCATATGGGCATGAGACACTATGACATGCACCACTCATAACACACAATCACATAATTACTCAGATCATAGTCAACAATGTGACCCGTCACTTACCGGTTTGCCAAATAAAGGCACAGCACCTGTCAATTCACAATTCACACACAAATAACGTCACTTAGCCCTTTTTGGGCTTAACATCACTTAGCCACTCAGGCCCCAAACGTCACTTACACATAAACCTCATTCAACTCAAACATTAGCCACTGAGGGCAAAAACGTCATTTGACTAACCGCCAAGGGCATCCTCGTCATTTACACATCATTATCTACAACTTTGGCCACTAGGGGCAAAACAGTCATTTACACGTCCGTATAAGTACTAATAGCCACTAAGGACAAAACGGTCTTTTACACATCATAATAAATAATATTAGCCACTAAGGGCAAAACAGTCTTTTTCACATCATAATAAATAATAATAGCCACTAAGGGCAAAACAGTCTTTTTCACATCATAATAAATAATAATAGCCACTAAGGGCAAAACAGTCTTTTACACATCATAATAAATAATAATAGCCACTAAGGCAAAACAGTCATTTAGCTAGCCACAAAGGGCATCATCGTCAAAATCGTCATTTTTGACATTACTTCGTTAAAGACCACGGGTCATACGCAAAAGAGAATTGTTAAAGACACTCAAAACATCTTTTCATTGTCACGGCAACGATCACCGGGAACAGCCACTCGGGGCGCCCCAGCAACCCTCAGAAATTATAAGTTTTTATTTTTAAAATGGGACACACAGGTAGGTAACTGAAAATGCTTCACAACGCTTTTTGAATCGTTCAAAACGGACACCCGAGTCAAAAGTTAGAGCGAAAACAGTTTTCGAAAACATTTGGGAACATCCTGAAACTGGCGCCCTGGGCGCCCAGCGCCCAGGCACCTGGCGCCCAGCAAGGCGCAACGCGCAAGCAACACACACGGGCGCCCAGCGCCCAGCGCCTAGGCGCAACACAGCAACACGCGCACATGGGCGCTCAGCGCCCAGCGCCACACCCGCACACACGCACACGGGCGCTCAGCGCCCAGCGCTGGCACCCAGCGCCCAGCGCTCCAGTCACACGCACAGCACACACTTTGGCGCCCTTGGCGCCCAGCACAGGGCGCCTGGCGCCCAGAACACGTCCCAGCCCAGATTTTCACAGAATTTCAGCAACAAACACCATTTTTCTCAATTTGTCTCTTGACTCAATCACAACACAAATTACAACCACCATGGATACACATCAAAATCGCCAAAATCATGCACTAATTCGTAACCATGGACCAACAACAATTCGGATTCCACAACAATTCCAATCACACATGGGTCACGCATATGACAACATCAAGGACATGATTTCGCACACATACTAACAATCATAACTAACATCTAGGCTATCACTACTTAGGATCCATCATAGGAATTATTATAGGAATTTAAAAGGACATCCCCTTACCTCGAACTTGAAGGATAGAAGCCCTAGAGATAGCCACGATCTAAACCACGGCAACACGACCACGTCCCTTCCTCCTCCTTGAATTAGCGCCCTTCTCCTTTCTCTTCTCCTCCCTACGGCGCCCTCCTTCTCTCTTTCTCTCTATTCTCCATTTCGCAATTGCCAACACAAACCCCTAACCCCCATTTGGCTTGCCCCCTTCGCATATGATCTTGGATCATGGGCTTGGGCTTTCCACTTAAGCCCAAGTCTAACTAATTGACGCCCTCCTCCCCTAATACCACCTACACTATTTAAATATAATTTTTAATCAATTAAATTATACCCAATAAATTCAATAATTCCTAAATACTTAATTAATAAATTAATTAAATATTTTAGGGTGTTACATTGACTCGTCCTTGCTTAGAGCTGCTTGTAACTTCTTGAACTCTCCCTTACAGGGCACTCTTTACCATAGTGACCCTCTTCATTTCTATAATAGCACCGATTAGATCTTCGCTTGCAATCACCACTGTGAGGCTTTCCACAGTTAGAACATCTTCTGACCTTTGTAGAATCAAAGAATTGCATCTGCTTTTCCTTTGATGAAATTATCTTAGGACTTTGCATTCGGAGTTGATAAATCAACTACCCTTTTTTTTTCCTTTCTAATATTCTCTTTAAGATCATCCTCGGCGACATAGGTTGGTTGCACTAAGGCAACATAATTGGTAATAGTATAAGAGCTGAGACCATAAGTCATAAAAGCACTTATGCCCCTCTTATACATCTGCATTCTCCATTCGTCATCCGGAGCTTACTTTACCACTTGGTAAAACTGAAACAAATTTTCCAAACTTAGCGGTGTATCCTTCCACCGTCATGTCACCTTTCCTGAGGATGCACCGGTTGAAGATTCCGATTGTGGTCGAGGATTGCATCTTGATCATCCAGTCATAATTCCGCTTATGATGCACTAAGTATTAAGTTGATCAGGCTCAATGTCTCTTAGCATCACAAGTGTAATTACAAAAAGGACTAGCAAGGAATCGACTCAACCCTAAACTAAGTCCGACTAGGTCGAACTTCTCTGATACCAACTGTAACACCCCGATATTTTTTATCGAGTAAAAATACCCAAGTGTACCAAACCTAAATCATCAGAGATATATTTCCTGTTTAAGTACTGAACACCACTATAAATTTTTCACTGAATAACAATAGAACAGTCTTAAACATAAGTAAGACCATAAACCATCAGTGAAATACAGTGTTCAATATCGTACAAGAAAGCGGAAATAAATACATAACATTAATACATAGAGTTGTAGTAAAAAGACAACAAAAGGAAATATAAACTTAAGCGTAATAGCTAAGTCATCAGCAGTCGCCTGAGCTCAACCTACTCGTGCTCCTTGGATTTCTGCCGTCCCTGTTTCTCTGTAAAACAACAACATATAAACAATGAGATACAATCTCAGTGAGTTCTACCGAGACCCCTACTAACACTCTCCGTTCAATTATGAAACCCTTTTTAAGATTTGACACGACACCGGCTGCAAACCTGCTAATCCCGGTAAACCGCGTTATAAGGTTTTAGTTCAGTACGACACCGACTGCAAACCTGCTAATCCCGGTGAACCGTACCATAAAACCTTTTTACGTACCACCGACTGCAAACCTGCTAATCCCGGTGAACGTAACGCATAACTTTTTAACATGACGCCGACTGCAAACCTGCTAATCCCGGCGAACCGTGTAATAGAATTCTAACTTGGTAGGACACCGACTGCAAACCTGCTAATCCCGGTGAACAACCGCGTGATAAGGTTTTAATTCAGTACGACACCGACTGCAAACCTGCTAATCCCGGTGAACCGTACCAACAAAAACCTTTTTACGTACCACCGACTGCAAACCTGCTAATCCCGGTGAACGTAACACATAACTTTTTGGCATAACACCGACTGCAAACCTGCTAATCCCGGTGAACCCCATAACCAATAGTGTTTCCTAATGGCACAGAGCCTAGGGTAGGGGATCATGACTGCCCCGCCTAGTATGTCAACATGGGTCGTCACCCAAACTCGATATGATATATATATATATATCTACCATCATATAAAGCCACCCACATTGGGCCGACTCCTATAATCGATATAATTTATATATCGTGAATTATTAACCGGTGTAGATGATTTAAATAATAATCATCCCGCGTCAGTTATACAATACCACATCGGACCTATAGTTCGTTTTCCTTTCGATAAAAACATTAAGTCCACATTCGCTCTCGCATACTAACTCGACACTTTTCAACATAATTTTCAATATCAAAAACAGTTCATTTTGCCTTAAAAATAGAATATTCAGTTAGGCCTCTGAATAAGCTTTCCAACGCATCTTAGAACACCTCAATCGGGTTCCCGGATCAAAAGTTATCGCGAAACGAAAAATAGTGTTTGGTTGCTGAAAATCTGCAAAGTGACGCGCGAGTGGCGCGTGGCGCGCAAGCGGCGCGCGAACTGGCAGTAAAACCTGTCAACTGGCGCGCGAGGACTGAAAGTAGGGGGGTCTGTCAAGGGCAGATTTTGGCGGTTTCGCGCGAAAATCGCGATTCCGCTTAATTCCGATTCTCGTTCCGATTGAAAACAGTTTTTACACACATATAATCAAACCCAATCAACATCAAACAATCAATCAAAATCTTAATCAAATCGAAGTTTATCAAAATACGACGATTTTCCAAATAACGGTTTTAAATCAAAATCTCTCGAATCAAATCACCAAAAATTCCATTTTAACGCGACGCAACCCGAGACTCGCTCCGATCGATTCCTAACCCGAAACAGACAATATCAATAATATTCCAGACCAGCGAAAGCGATAAAACAGTTAATTAATTAATTCGAACCATAAAATCCTAAACGTGAGTAGAACTCACCCTTGAAGCGTGAACCACGATCGAGCCGAATTCACCGAGTAGCCACACGAACATTCCCCGCTCCGGCGACATCCAATCAATTCCAAAGCTTCCCACTCGATCACGAAACCGCTTTTGACCGAAATGCCAAACCCCTCGAAATCCTCCACGGACACTATTCATCATCCCTAACCTCCAAAAGCTACTATTCATCCATAACCCCAATCTTTGATTTTCAACTCCAAATCACCCAATCGATCTTCAATACTCGAGTAATCCACCTCGTGCTCGCTCCTAAACATCGTCCTTAGCCTTCCCTTGAGTTACAACCATCGAAACTCCAATTTTCCCTCTCAAGTTCGAAAATGGCAAAGTGAGAGAGAGAGAGAGGGTTGATGATGAAGATCTTGGTACCAAATCGAAGAGGAAGTAATGCTGAGCATTTTTCGTGTTGGAAGGAAGTCGTTTTGATGAACCGAACCCTTCCCTTTTTCTTCTTCTTCCTCCTCACCCTTTCTTTCTCTTTTCTCTCCTTTTCTCTCTTTTCCTTCTCTGTTTCTCACGCTTCCTTCTCTCTTTTCTTTCTTTCTTTTTATTTCTTTCTTTTTCTCCTCACTCACACATACGCATACATATATATATTTATTAATATATAAGTGGTAACGTGATCCAATTACCATATCGATCTAAATCTCCAATTTCGATTCCGAAACTTCCTTGATCCATATTATCCGGTTAATGATCCGATGACAACCAATAAATAATTTTAGCACTCAGTAAATTTACCAGTCAAGTACTAAATTAATTTAATTGGGTTAACACCCAAATAATTCCTACTAATTATTTTGCGGATGTTACAATGGATATCCTGTAAGTCGAGTAAGTAGATATATTTCCCCAGGACATCAACATTGGGTTACAGTGAAGCATACATTGAGGTATCTATGTGGCACTACCAGAGTGGGAATGAGGTACAATGAAGGGGACAAAGAGAAAGGTGGATCAGTGGGATTTGTTGACACTTACGATGCAAGGGACAGAAACAAAAGGAGGCCACTAAAAGGCTATGTATTCACTCTATTTGGGAATACAGTTAGTCGGAAAGCAACATTGCAACACGTTTCTGCTTTGTCAACCACATAGGCATAGTACATAGGAGTAATAGAGGTAGTTAAGGAGGCTATTTGGTTTAAGGTATTTGTGAGTGAGCTTGGAATTTCTCAAGGGAGCATAAGGGTTTTGTGTGACAACCAGCTTGCTATCTGTTACGAATTGGGCCTCTCTGGCCAATTCACCTAAAGGCCCAACAATAAAGGGCCAAATCCAGCCAAAGGTGGAGATCTAAGACCTAGATCCAATGGTCCTCCTTCACTCCAAATACCTATAAATAAGCATTCAATGCTAGCATTAATGGTACTCACTTTTCCAATCCTCTTACTTGTAATTGACTCACTCACTGACTTGAGCGTCGGAGTGTCATTGCAGGTACCACCCCACCTCGGATCGGAGCACCAACTCGGAATGACCAAGAACGTAAATACCAACTATCTCAGACCGGACTTTGTATCCAAGATCGGACACTTAGTCAGAGATACGGTACAGAACATTGGCGACCACAGTGGGAGGATCTTATACTCTAGTCTTTCCCCCAATCTCCTTGGTCAGTAATGGCTCTAGAACTACGACGGAGGAACATCTCCAGCGTCGTGGTTAGACCCGATAAACAGCAAGAAACGCCTGAGGGGGTAGCAGTTACTCTCCCTCGCAGCTCGGCCCACGGCCACAACTCGTCCAGAGCAATGGTTCCCATAAGCTTCGCCAGGAACCAGTTTCCACCTCCTGTCCAGACCGTCCCGGTACCTGTCGACGCTGTTCAACAGCTCGTCCAACTGCTGACAAGGAAAGCCGAGCCTGAACAGCAAAGGAGTCAGCGCTACTCCCAGCTGGAGGCCGAGATTGCCGAGATCCGGGCCCGAGACATCCCGGATCGGTCCTCTCCTCAAACCTACTCTCCCAGCAGAAGAACCTCCAGCAAAAGGCGTCACCGGTCTCCTGCTTGGAGGAGACACCACCATCGCTCGCCACCCCGCCGAAAAGGGAGACGAGGATCTGGAACTCCCCCAAGCGAGACTCGGGACGACACTTATTACCCCGAGGACTCTCCTCACCAGAACTCATCATTAGCATCCTCTTCCCCAAGGCGACGTTCTATAAGGCGGGGGAGTCCCCCGAGGCATGAACGTCGGCGTCCTCGTTCTCCGAGGTCCCCTGTTCGGTGCCCTATCGAGAGGCCTCCTCCGAGGGAAAGATCGACGGTGTGAAATGGACCATTTACAGCAAAGATCGACTACTTTCCGGTGCCCAAACACTTAGAGAAGCCCCCTGAAGGTTTAAAGATGCATGACGGGACTGGCGATCCCGATCGTCACCTTGATTACTTCGACACAATGATGCAATATCGAAATGTCCCGGAGGAGATCAAGTGCCAGATCTTCCCTCTTACCCTGGAAAAGTTGGCACTGGACTGGTTCAGAGCCCTCAAGCCAAATTCGATATCCTCGTGGGACCAACTGGCGAAGCTATTTTCGGCCCATTTCGCCCACTCCAAGATGAAACCAAAATCTCGGAAAGTCTTACAAGCAATTCGACAAGGGGAGAACGAGTCTCTGCGGGACTACATCGAGAGATTCAATAAGGAAGTGGCTCAGGTCCGGAACCTAGATGATTCCTTCCGACTGTTCTTCATGGAAGCCGGTCTTTGTGAAGGAAGTCTATTCCAGATTGATGTCAGTGTAAATCAAACTGAGTCGCTTGCCGAGTTCCTCCAGCGATCTCAGAAGTACATTGATCACGAAGAGGGGGTGGTTGCAAGAAAGTCGGATGCCAACCCTGGGACGAGCAAGCCTCGATACGAGAAGGAGGCCCGGAACGACGGTAGACCCAGACCTCAAAACCCACACCAACAATATTCCGACCTTAATGAAACAAGAGCTAGGATTTTGGCGGAATGTATGAACGCTGAATTCAAGGAAGTCAAGTTCCCCGATCCGCTCCCACACCGGCCGGGACAGAGATCTAACAAGTACTGTCGGTATCACCGGAGCAAAGGGCATGACACCAATCGGTGCAATGCTCTGAAAGATGACATTGAGGACTTGATCAAGAAAGGAAAATTGAGCCAGTACGTGAAAGAGAAGGGTAAAGCCCCCCATGAAAGAGAAGAAAGCTCGGAGGATGAGCGCGATTTTCGAAAATCGAAGGGCCGACCTGTGATGATGGTTATCTCTGGGGGCTACCCCGTCGAGGCATCGGGCAAAACAATGAAAAAGAAAATGGAAGGAGGTCATGTGTGCCGCTTCCACCTCTACAGTAAGCTCAACGCCGGAACGTCCCCCCTTGGCATTCGGCGACCGAGACTTATTAGACGGCAAGCCTAATAAGCACACACCCCTTATAATCAGGGCAGTCATGGCCAACCACGAGATAAGAAGAATCTTGGTCGACCAAGGAAGCTCTGCGGATATCATCTTCATCGACCTTGTGAGGAAACTGCAGATCTCGGAGGAAGACTTCACCCCTTACAGAGGATCAGACGTTTCGAGCTTCAACGGGTCCCGAACCAAACCCCTCGGCTATCTGGAACTGATGGTCACCTATGGCGAGGAACCACTGGAGAGGACAATCAAGACCAAATTCTTAGTGCTGCAATGCCCTTCGGTCTACAACTGCATCATCGGAAGACCGACTCTTGGAAGGCTCGGGGCTGTAACCTCGACGGTTCACCTGAAAATGAAGTTCTACTCTTTGAGTGACCAAGTAATCACCCTTGATGCCGACCTAGAGTCCGCCCAAAGATGTTTCTATCTGCATGTCAAGGCAGATAGGCAAGCCTCAGAGGAGGGGGTTCCCCCCGTAGAAGCAGAAGCTCAGAAAGACCCAAAGAAGAAGAGAAGTGGTCGAGCTGCCGAGGTCAACGTCACAGAACTCGATGCGAGGTATGATCTTGACAGCTCTGAGGAAGAGAGCGATGACGAGCTGGCACGGGAGCTGAAGAAGAAAATCAGGCGACCTCAACCTGATGGACAGTTCGTACAGATCCAGCTGGGAGAGGACCCGACCCAAACTGTCCAGATCGGATCCGATCTCCCTGAGGAAGTAAGAGCAAAGCTCGCCCTCTGTCTGAAATCTCACGCCGATCTTTTCGCTTGGTCGGCAAAAGACATGCCCGGGATCCCCCCTGAAGTCGCCTGTCACCAACTGGCAGTTAACCCCGGGGCTAAGTGGGTCGCCCAACGCAAAAGAGCTGAAAGCCAGGAGAAAGCAGCTGCTACGGCCAAGGTCGTAGATGATTTAATTAAAGATGATTTTGTAAAAGAGGTCAAGTATACAACTTGGCTTTCAAACCCTGTACTTGTTAAGAAAAGCAATGCAAAATGGCGAATGTGCGTTGACTATACCGATCTCAATAAGGCCTGTCCTAATGACGCCTTCCCTGTTCCTAGCATTGATCGGCTCGTCGATAATGCTTCAGGTTTTCGTTTACTATCGTTCATGGATGCCTATTCCGGGTATAACCAAATCCCGATGTTTCCCCCGACCAAGAGAAGACGGCCTTCATGACTGACCACGGTAATTTTTGTTACCGGGTCATGCCATTTGGTTTGAAAAATACGGGGGCCACCTATCAAAGGATGATGAACAAGGTGTTCAGAAAGCAGATCGGTCGTAACGTGGAAGTCTACCTCGATGACATGATCGCAAAAAGCGAAAGGGAAGACCTCCACGTAACCGACCTAGAAGAGATCTTCACTGAAATCCGAAGAAACTATATGACGTTGAACCCGGAAAAATGCACTTTCGGGGTCTGGGCGGGGAAATTCCTTGGTTTCTATCTCACAGAAGGGGCATTGAAGCCAACCCAGATAAATGCCGAGCTGTAACAGAAATGCGAACCCCGTCCACCAAGAAAGAACTCCAAAAGCTCAACGGCATGATACCTGCACTATCTCGCTTTATTTCCAACGCCGCCTTCAAATCACTCCCTTTGTTTAAACTGCTTAAGAAAGAAGCAACATTCGAATGGACCCCGGAGCGGGACGAGGCCCTCTCCCAACTCAAAAAGGTCTTGACCGAACCACCGATCATAACTCGGCCAAGCCCAGGGGAAGACTTATTCCTGTACCTAGCCATCTCGGAAGAGGCCATTGGTGCCGTGCTCGTCACGGAGATAGAAACGGGCCAGAGTCCGGTATACTTCGTGAGCAAAGCTTTACAGGGATCAGAAGTTAGATATCTGAAAATAGAAAAAATCGCCTTTGCTCTGCTCGTCTCGGCACGCCGTCTCCGACCTTACTTCGTCGCTCACCAAATCGTGGTACGAACAAACTACCCAATCTGGCAGATCCTGCACCGACCCGACTTAGCAGGACGAATGATCAAATGGGCAGTAGAACTCTCTGAGTTCGGAATCAAATACGACACAAGACCGGCCATGAAAGCTCAGATACTGGCCGACTTTATCACAGAAATGGCACCCGCCGACCCTGAGGACGGGTTGTGGACGCTCCATGTAGATGGATCCTCAAATCCAAAAGGGAGTGGTGCAGGGTTAATGCTCGAAAGCCCGACGGGCGTTGTAATCGAAGTATCACTCACGTTTGGTTTCCCTACCTCAAACAACCAGGCAGAATACGAGGCATGCATAGCAGGACTCCGACTTGCTATCGACCTCCGAGTTACTCGACTTTCTTTAAATACCGACTCATTGTTGGTAGTCTCTCAAATCGGGAAATAGTACGAAGCTAAAGTTCCGACCTTGCAGAGGTATTTAACCCGTGTGCGGGAACTGCTTTCCTTTTTCGTGTTTACGGAGGTTAAACACGTTCCCAGGACAGAAAATATCAGGGCGGACATTCTTTCCAAGCTCGCCAGCACCAAAATTCCAGGGAACCACCGGTCAATAATCCAGGAGACGCTGAGCAAGCCAAGCGTCCTCCCAAACCCGAAAGCCAATTTTTCTGTCAATGTGGTTGAGTAAAGCCAAGGTTGGATCTCGCCGTTAATGGAGTACATCAAATCGGGGGACGAGCCTTCGGACTCAAGCGAAGCCAAGATCCTCAGGAGGAAGGCCTCATCTTTTTCCATAATCGATGGAAACCTCTACTGAAGAAGCTTGTCCGCACCACTGTTAAAATGCGTTGAAGGAGGAGAGGCGGATTACGTCTTGGCCGAGATCTACGAGGGAATATGTGGGCAGCACCTTGGAGGCCGGTCTCTAGCTCGGAAGGCATTAAGAGCAGGATATTTCTGGCCAACCATGGAGACCGATGCAAGAAAATATGTAAAGAAATGCAGCAAGTGTCAAATCCACGCCAAGGTCCACATAGCACCTCCTACGGAGCTCACCAGCCTCACCTCGCCATGGCCCTTCTCATGGTGGGGAATAGATCTCCTAGGCCCATTCCCAACTACCCCCGGCCAGATCAAGTACCTGATAGTGGCGGTAGATTACTCCACAAAATGGATCGAAGCCGAGCCTCTAGCCATCATCAGCGCAAGGAACTGCATCAAGTTCTTCAAAAAGAATATCATGATTAGATTCGGGATTCCCGAGGTAGTAATCACTGACAACGGAACCCAGTTCGCCGATAAAGGCTTCAAGAAACTCATGTCCTACCTTCGAATTAAACACTGGTTCACCTCAGTAGAACACCCGCAAACGAACGGACAGGCAGAAGCCGCCAACAAAGTTCTCCTCAATGGATTGAGAAAGCGGCTCGATGAAGCGAAGGTAAACTGGGTTGAAGAGCTACCTTATGTGTTGTGGGCCTACAGAACCACCCCGCAGAGCTCAACGGGGGAGACCCCTGATAAGTCTATTTTTAGAGTCTTTTTAATAGTTATTTTATTAAGTCTTTTTAGTATTTTAATTATATTTTTGATCTATTTTACTGCAAATGTTTACTTTTTATCTTCAAGTTTTATTTTGAAGCAATTTGGACAGCATCTGTCTCAGCAGGCCAGAATTCGACCAAGATCTCTCAGAATTCGACCAAGATCTCTCAGAATTCGACCAAGATCTCTCAGAATTCGACAGCATCTGTCTCATCAGGCCAGATTTCGACTGGATCTCCCAGAATTCGACTGCATCTTCTAGATTTCGACTTCGACTGCATCTGTCTTCCCAGATTTCGACTGTGCCTGCTTCTGCTATCCAGAATTCGACTGTACCTGCTTCTGCCACCAGATTTCGACTGTGCCTCAACTCTGCTATCCAGAATTCGACTGAACAAGTCAGAATTCGAATTGCCTACTTGCTGATGGATATTTTGCCCACTTGTTGATGGCTTTACCTTGCCCACTTGTTGATGGATATTTTTGCCCACTTTTTGTGACCATGTGCATTGTCCACTTGAGGATGGCTCTTTGATGACTACCTTGGCCAACTTGATTTGCCACTTTTTCCTCTTTTGGACCATTTTGCCCCTCATATTTTCCTATAAATAGAGGCTTGATCCTCACTTGTACCTAAGCTTGAATTTTGTTAGAAAATCAATGACAAAGGCTCTCTAATTATTCATGACTTCAAATTTACTCTTCATGCTTTTTATGATTCCTGTTTGTTTACTTTCTTGCCTTTTAAATTCTTGCTATTTATTTTCCAAGTCATTTACTTTCATGGCCCTTTAAATTTCTCGCTCTTTACTTTCTCGCTCTTTACTTTTTGCTCTTTACTTTTCCGCTCTTTTATTTTCCCTGCTATTTACTTTTTCGCTCTTTTACTTTCCATGTCATTTACTTTCATTGCTATTTAAATTCTCGCTCTTTACTTTCTCGCTCTTTACTTTTCCGCTCTTTTATTTTCCTTGTTATTTACTTTTTCGCCCTTTAAATTTCCAAGTCAAGTAAATCACTGGCAAGTCAAGTAAATCACTGGCAAGTCAAGTAAATTACTGGCAAGTCAAGTAAATTACTGGCAATTTACCTTTCAAGCAATTTACTTTCTTGTCATTTACAATTCCGCTATTTATGATTTTTGCACTTTACCGCTTTCTTTTATTTCTCGCTATTTAACTTTATGTCTTCTTCTTTTATTTTCTTTTCTCTTCTTTTGTCTACAATGATCATGAGTGAGTAGACTTTGCTAAAATATTCCTTCTTTCCAAAAACACTTTCTTTTCAGTTAATCAACTTTGAAAAATTAAATTGGTATTCACTTAGGCTCTCCCTGTGGACCGATACTCTTTTATTACGCGATACGACCCGTGCACTTGCGGGGCTATCAAGTTTTTGGCGCCGTTGCCGGGGAGGCAGTGATATTAATTAAGTTTTTCAAAACCGGTTAGACTGGAATTTTATTTTCTTTGTTTTTTCTTCTCTTGTCCCTCGAATGCGAAGAACTAGAAGTTTCGGAGAGCTTGTTCAACAAATTCCCGAAATCGAAAGGTTCTTACATAGAAGGAGGAGAGAAATTCCCGATAACCAAATGGCGGCTAATGAAAATCGTGCTCTCAAAGAGTACGCAACACCTTCAGCAGAACCATCGGCTGCCATTGTACATCCAAATGTGGAAGCAAATAATTTTGAACTCAAATCATCTCTGCTTTCAATGGTTCAACAAAACCAATTTTCTGGTTCTCCCACGGAGGACCCAAATCTTCATATTTCAATTTTTCTGGAATACTGTGGGACTCTCAAATTAAACGGGGTACCTCAAGATGCCATAAGACTAAAGCTCTTCCCTTTTTCATTAAGGGATAGAGCAAGAGCATGGCTACATTCTTTGCCTTCGGAATCCATTACCAGCTGGGACCAGCTAAAACAAGCTTTTCTTACTAAATTCTTTCCCCCGAGTAAGACAGCTCAAATGAGAAATCAAATTACTCGATTTTCTCAAAACGACGGGGAATCTCTTTATGATGCTTGGGAACGTTTCAAAGAAATGTTAAGGCTATGCCCCCATCATGGACTAGAGAAATGGCTTGTTGTTCACACTTTTTATAATGGATTACAATATGCAACTAGAATGACTGTTGATGCAGCTGCAGGTGGAGCTTTAATGAACAAAAATTTCACTGAAGCTTATGCACTCATTGAAGATATGGCTCAAAACCATTGTCAATGGGCAAGTGAGCGAGCCATAGCAGATAAACCAGCATCATCAAAGGAGCCGGGTAAGTATGAAATATCCGCTGTTGATCATCTTGCCTCAAAAGTGGATGCACTTTTTCAAAAATTTGAAAAATTAAATGTAAGTGCCGTTTCACAAACTTTTTCTCCTACTACTCCACCATGTGAATTATGTGGGGTTGTTGGCCATATTGGAGCTAAATGCCAGCTTGAGGCATCTAGTACTGGAAATGAGCATATAAACTATGCTCAAAAAGAAGATCCGTTTTCAAATACTTATAATTCTGGGTGGAGAAATCATCCAAATTTTTCTTATAAAAATCCTCCACCCAATCCAGCACCTAGACCACCTCCTGTCTTTCAAAATCAAAGCGTTTTTAACAACCCACAAAACAGCCCGCAAAAGTCGAACTTAGAATTTTTGATGGAAAAATTTGTGTCATCTCAAACAAAACAAAATGAAGAATTCAAAAATCATACTTGTTATTTGAATGACACACTTATAAAATTAGAATCAAAAATCGACTCTATTGCCACTCACAGTAAGATGCTTGAAAATCAAATAACTCAAGTGGCAACACAGGTGGCTTCATCCTCTAAATCTTCGGGGGTATTTCCTGAACAGCCTGAACAAAATCTAAATGGCCAAATATATGCTGTCACCCTTAGAAGCGAAAAACAATTAGAGGAACCAAGAGCAAGCCAAGAAAAAATTGTGAGTGACAAACATAATTTACCGTGTGAGCAAGAAGAGAAAGAAAAAGAGAAGGAACTAGAAAAAGAAAAAGAGAAGGAACCAGAAAAAGAAAGAGAAGAACCATACATCCCCCCACCACCATACAAACCATCTCCTTTATCTTATTTTTCACCTTCCTTTGTGAAAAAAATAACATTTGATCTGGGGGGAATTGTAAGAAAGATCTTATTGCTTACACAACTTCCATTTTACAAGCCATGGGATCTAGGAATGTGCTTTCATTCTTCATATGTCACTTGGTCTCTATGCTTCAAGCAATGGGACCCAGGAATAACTTTATAAAGGGAAAAGGTCAAGCTAATGACCATAAACGAGCGCTGCGTGGGAGGCAACCCACGGCTTAATGTATTTTTCGATTAGTTGAAAAATAAAATACCCCAGGGCCGAGTATCCTGAACCAGACAGCCAGGTGAGCTCTCCTAACCCCTTTTGTTTTATTTGAAAAAAACATTGAGGACAATGCCTAGTCCAAGCATGGGGGGGGTATTTTATTGCTTTTATTAGGAATGTCTTTACTGCTTTGCCAAGTTTTTATCTTTTCTGTACTTTGAATTGTATCTGCTCCCTCCACCACGAAACTTTGTGAACCCCAAAGCATGTTTTAGATAAGCCAGTTCTGGACAAAAATAATTTTTCAATTTTTCATTAGCAATCATCTAGGTGGACTGGTTGGGAACAACAAAAATTATATCATGGTTCGATTTCTACTTATAAGGCTTTTTCACACACACACTACTGAGACCATTTTCAGTTATTAATACAAATAGAGAGACTGAAAAGAAACTAGTAACCTGGTTCTCTTGGTGACATTTACTAGATGCGCGGTTACTGGAGAAAAACGTCTGAGTTGGGGTATTCAAAAAAAAAAAAAAAAAAAAAAAAAAAAAAAAAAAAATTGTATATATGCAAAACCAATTCAAAAATGCAAAAGTTAGTGCATTTTAAATATCAAAATAAATGGTTAGCATATAAAATCAAAAAGAAAAGAAAAATGCTTGAATACCCAACGTATAAAGACCCTCCTTTGAGACCCGGTCTTAGTAAATGGAGGACCCAAGCTTAAGAATGTTGGGGAACCGGTTCTATGATGACATTGATATCCTCTCTAGAGTACTGATACTTTAAAGTTGTCTCTCAATTCCACAAGAAGCCCAAAATAGTAGCTCTCATACCAAAGTATTAGAATTGCCCCACAGTTCACTTAAGGTTTCAAAATGAAAATAATTTTCCTTCAGAATTGGCCTAAAGATTTACACTGTTTTTGCTTGAGGACAAGCAAAGGTTCAAGCATAGGGGAGTTTGATAAGTCTATTTTTAGAGTCTTTTTAATAGTTATTTTATTAAGTCTTTTTAGTATTTTAATTATATTTTTGATCTATTTTACTGCAAATGTTTACTTTTTATCTTCAAGTTTTATTTTGAAGCAATTTGGACAGCATCTGTCTCAGCAGGCCAGAATTCGACCAAGATCTCTCAGAATTCGACCAAGATCTCTCAGAATTCGACCAAGATCTCTCAGAATTCGACAGCATCTGTCTCATCAGGCCAGATTTCGACTGGATCTCCCAGAATTCGACTGCATCTTCTAGATTTCGACTTCGACTGCATCTGTCTTCCCAGATTTCGACTGTGCCTGCTTCTGCTATCCAGAATTCGACTGTACCTGCTTCTGCCACCAGATTTCGACTGTGCCTCAACTCTGCTATCCAGAATTCGACTGAACAAGTCAGAATTCGAATTGCCTACTTGCTGATGGATATTTTGCCCACTTGTTGATGGCTTTACCTTGCCCACTTGTTGATGGATATTTTTGCCCACTTTTTGTGACCATGTGCATTGTCCACTTGAGGATGGCTCTTTGATGACTACCTTGGCCAACTTGATTTGCCACTTTTTCCTCTTTTGGACCATTTTGCCCCTCATATTTTCCTATAAATAGAGGCTTGATCCTCACTTGTACCTAAGCTTGAATTTTGTTAGAAAATCAATGACAAAGGCTCTCTAATTATTCATGACTTCAAATTTACTCTTCATGCTTTTTATGATTCCTGTTTGTTTACTTTCTTGCCTTTTAAATTCTTGCTATTTATTTTCCAAGTCATTTACTTTCATGGCCCTTTAAATTTCTCGCTCTTTACTTTCTCGCTCTTTACTTTTTGCTCTTTACTTTTCCGCTCTTTTATTTTCCCTGCTATTTACTTTTTCGCTCTTTTACTTTCCATGTCATTTACTTTCATTGCTATTTAAATTCTCGCTCTTTACTTTCTCGCTCTTTACTTTTCCGCTCTTTTATTTTCCTTGTTATTTACTTTTTCGCCCTTTAAATTTCCAAGTCAAGTAAATCACTGGCAAGTCAAGTAAATCACTGGCAAGTCAAGTAAATTACTGGCAAGTCAAGTAAATTACTGGCAATTTACCTTTCAAGCAATTTACTTTCTTGTCATTTACAATTCCGCTATTTATGATTTTTGCACTTTACCGCTTTCTTTTATTTCTCGCTATTTAACTTTATGTCTTCTTCTTTTATTTTCTTTTCTCTTCTTTTGTCTACAATGATCATGAGTGAGTAGACTTTGCTAAAATATTCCTTCTTTCCAAAAACACTTTCTTTTCAGTTAATCAACTTTGAAAAATTAAATTGGTATTCACTTAGGCTCTCCCTGTGGACCGATACTCTTTTATTACGCGATACGACCCGTGCACTTGCGGGGCTATCAACCCCTTTCCGACTTTCGTACGGGACGGAGGCGGTAATCCCGGTAGAGATCGGAGAGCTGAGCTGGAAGACCCTCCACCCAAAGTCACCAGAATACAATAATCAGGCGTTAATAGAGAACCTCGACCTCGTCGACGAGGTCCGAGGCCAGGCTTCCCTTAAAGAAGCAATAATAAAGCAGAGGGTAGCAGCATGATATAACTCGAAAGTAATCCCCAGGGACCTTGAGGTCAGTGATTTAGTTTTACGAAGAGCTGACGTTGGTTTAAAGAACGCCGCGCAAGGCAAGCTCGCCCCTAATTGGGAAGGACCATACCGAGTTGTATCTAAAACTGGTAAAGGTGCCTACGAGTTGGAGACCTTGGCCGGGAAGACGATCCCAAGGACTTGGAACGCCACCAAATTAAAGAAGTACTACAGTTGAGTTACATTTTGGCAAAGAACGGTGTATACCGATGTTATCAATTATTTTATCTAAAGAACAGTGTATACCGATGTTATCAATTATTTTATCTGAAGAACGGTTGTCATACCCCGATTTTGTCCGGCTTAGGTCAAAACCCTAATTTTCCCCAAAAAATAAATAAATAAGAGAAAAGAGCATCATGCATTGCATTTAGGGTTATAGAAGTCATTTCAAAGTTCCTAAAATCATTTTTGGAGTTGGAATGTACTTTTGGACAAATTAGGGTTTTAGGGTCAAAAAGGGCATTTTGGTCATTTTTCGCAAAAAGATGATTTTCTCGCAAAATTGCACATCCACAAAAAGTACATTTTTATTCTATCAAGGATAATTTTTGTACAATTTTTTAGAAAGAAAACCCTAGTCAAAAATAATTAAAATGTATTTTTCCATTTTTAGTGCATAGAAAAATAAAAAGGACCATTAAATATTCCTCAATTCTTAAGTGACAATTTTTATTGTCATGGGGGACTAGAGGGAAAATTTTATGGTGCCCAAAAACATGTAACACATTTTCAATAGTTGCATTCCCATTATTTCCCATACCCAAAAATTTCAAATTCAAACTCAAAATAAGGAAGTGTCCTCAATAAGACAAAATACCAAAAAACAAGTTTTTTTTCCTCCTCATCCCCTCAATTTCGAATCTCTCTCTCTCTCCAATTTCTTCCACACTCTTCCATTATACCCTCTTTGGTAAAATACTCCACTCACTTACACTAACCCCTTCATAAGAAAACCCAAAGTTCCCTCTTTGGTAACAATTCTTCCCTAAAAGGCCCTTAACCCTACCTCACATAAAATATCTCTTCCAAAATAAGAAAATTCATTTTTCTTTTTCCTTTTTTTTCCTTCTTCATTTTCGCCCCCCTCTCTCGCATACTCTTCATTTTGTGCTTCTTCAATACCCTTAATCCATGTGAGGATTAATCTCAACCCTTGATTCAAAATTGAGACTCAATCCTAGAGCACATTAAAAGCACAAAGACTAAATTACCCTTAGACCTAGTTTCATCCTATAAATACCCCCCTCATTCCCACACCTATGGATCCTTTTTTTTTTGGCTTCTCATTCTCCTACACAAAACCCTAGCACACCAAAGCTACCCCCTTCTCCCTCATCCATTTTTCTTCAAAAATCAACCATCAACTCCTTTATTTCTTGTTAGATCATCATCACTCCTTCCATTCTCTTCAAGGTTGCATCATCAAATTGCTAAGAGCTAGCAATCTTTGTGTTCATATCATCTCCTTCTTCATTTCTTTGTGATTTTGAGGTAAGCCTTGAAACTTTGCATCCCATATTTAGTTCTTCTTGCATAATCTCTCTTCTACTCCCAACTCCTTCTTGATTGCTTGTTGTTGTTGCTTTGAGGATCCATTTCAAACATTTTGACAAAGACTTAGGGAGCTTTGGGTGTTTGAGATGGGTCCTTGGCCTTGAAGGAGTTGTTCTTGTGCTTGATTAATTTCCCTTGCATTTTCTTGTTCATGTCATGAATTGTAAGTTGAATTTTGGGCTTGATTTTTGGTGTATGAGGCTTCGATTTTGAGCTTATAGATTTAGGGTTTTTGTTGCCTTTTTCTTTCCTTTAATTTATGTGAAGAATAGATGCATATTTTGCTTGATAATTATCTTGTAACATGGCATGATAATTTAGGGTTTAGTCATGTACTTTGTTCTGCATGTTGATTGTGAATCTTGACATGAAATAATTATGCCTATTTTGGTGCTTGAAATAGTTGTTTGATCTTGTGTAAATGAATGCAATTGTATCAATGTGTTTTTTTTTTATTTTTAACCACTCACTTACTTTTTACTTTACCATTTCATTAACTTTTCACTTTTACCATTTCACATGTATCATTTCATTAATAAGTTACTTTTCACTTTTTACCTTTACTAATTTTCAAAAATTACTTTCTACTCCAAGTAAAATAAATTTACCATTTTACTTTACCACTTCATTAACTTTTTACCAAAAAAAACATAAAAACATTTTACCACTTTGGTTTTTACCATTTCACTTAGTTTTTACCAAAACCATTTTCAACTCATCATAAGACATTTTTACCTTCATTCAAAACATTTTACCACTTGCATCTTTGCATAAGAACCCCAAAACATTTTCTCATTTGCATTTCAAACTTTTTCAACTTTATAAAACAAACCCCAAAATACTTTTACCACTTTCAAGACCAAAAACATTTCATCTCATTTCCAAAACACCAAAACCCAAAAAAATTTTACCACTTTCTTACCCAAACCTTTTACCAAAACATTTTCACCCACATGCATCTTCATTCATCCCTATTTTATGCGACACTCTCATGCATTCTCAAGTATCTATGCCTTGCATAATAAACGTAATCATACTTAAATGCTCATGCATTCTTGTATGCTCATGCATCCTCTCGTCTACTCATTCATGCATTCATTCTTGTATGCTCATGCATTCACATGCTTGCCTAATCATGCATCATTGCTCACATGTTCATTCACCTAACCTAGAATACTCTATGCCTATGATCAATTGTATTCCTTCGTTCTTGATGCCATTTGAATGTCTTGACTTAATTGTGCACAAACCCTTTTACACAATCATGTGCCCTTATAAGACTACCAACAAGTGTAGCATTGAGGCATATGTGCCCCTCTTGAAATTGCTTCCAACTTGTGTAGCAATTCCCCTTCACACACAAGCACAATTGTTTTGAGAACTTTGTCTTGCATCTTTGACAATTAAATCTCTTGATTATATTGGCATGCTTAATCTTAGTTGATGATCAACATGTTCATGATTGCTTGATTAGTTGAATATGTTTGAACTTCATTCATTCATTTTGCATTTGGTTTTGGACATAGAATTCAATTGAAAATGATTTATTTATTTTCTAAAAACTCTTTTCCAAACCAATTAATTTTCAAAGCATTCTCAATAAACAAAAATAAGCAAGTAGTAGAGGTCACCCATAACCTTTGTTAGTTTGATCTCTATGAACGCTCTTCAATTTCACATGAGTACTTAGCGATGATTACCCATAACCTTTGTTAGTTTAATCATTCGCTAATGCTCGTCCTACTTTGAAAACCTTTTCGAAAATATAATAAAAGCAAGTTGTTACTAATAGTCAATCAGAGCCTTTGTTCGTCTGACTAGAGGTAACAACTCTTTTTGAGTATTTAGCAGTGATTACCCATAGCCTTTGTTAGTTTAATCACTCGCTAATGCTCGTCCTATTGCGAAAACTTACCAAAAAGATAAAAAACAAAAACCTTTCAGAAAAAGACAAATTAGAACTACGTCGCTTTGATTCCCATTTGGGATACGTAGGAGCGAGTCACGTTCTCGTCAAGCGCAACAAATAAAAATCCTTTTCGCAACCCTAAACCAATCATTTTCACAAAACAAACCAAAAAGTCATTTTCAAACCCATTGTTATTAGTGACTATCACTCAAAGCTTTGGCTTGTTTGATTGTCATGAACACTATCCAGAGTCATTAGTAATGATCACTCAAAGCCTTTGCTTGCTTGATCATTATGAAAGCTCTTCCCCTTTTCAAACATTTTCAAAACCAAAAACCAAGAACTACGTAGCTTTGAATTCTCCATCGCACCGGGAGATACGTAGGAGCGGGCCATGTCCCGTCAAGCACTTTTTCTAAAAACCTTTTTTTCCCCCTTTCTCGCCAAAAATAAAATTTTTATTAAGTTTTCTCATTCATTCTTCAAATAAATAGGCAAATCTAGATATGTTCCAAATCAAACGTTAAAACCACACATTTAATTAGAGGTTCCCTTTCGGTAGAAAGGACGTGCGTGGTGCTAACACCTTCCTCGCACGTAATCGACCCCCGAACCTATATCTCTAGTTTTCAAAAGACCATCCGCCTTGTTCAAAAGACCTTTTTTCAATGTTTTGGTCTTAAAATTAAAATATTGGTGGCGGCTTCAAAAATTTTCCACGTTGTACATTGAGAAACCCAAACCGGATTTTTCAGGGTGCAACAGCTGGCGACTTCACTGGGGACACTTTTTAAAAGACGAGGGTCAAGCCTAACTAATTTAAATGTGTGGTTTAATGTATTGTTGATTTGAGTAAAACCTTGTTTGCTTTTCTTTCTTACCATTGATTGTAGGCATATGCATTCGTCTTCTTCTATGTTGTTCCCTATCTCATCTTTTATTCCTTTTCTTTTATTGCTTATGCCCATGCATTCTTCCAATCCCCATGATCCCTTCTCCTTCGTTCCCTTTCTTCGGTAGGTTCATGCACCTTTCCCCCATTCTATCATGTCCCCTCTTCTTGGCTCCCTTTCTTAAGGTAAGCAATACCCTTGTTGTTGATATCCTAGGTTAGTTTATTTGGTATAGAACCCTAGTGTAGACAACATGTTATTGCTTGCAATTGTCTGGACTGCTCTGGTTGTCATTTCAGGTGGGGTAGTGCTAGGGAAAACGCCCTTGACACACACTACACTTATCCCTTATGATTGCATGCTTTGAGTGGGACCATAACCCAGGTCTGCAGAAAACTTAGGAGAGTGGATTCGAGTAGTGAGAGCCCATCAGGACCTTGGTCCGTTTGGCTACTTGCGAAAGTTTCAACCAGAGTTGTGCTCTTTCATAATGCCTCACACCTAGCAGTTTGCTGCATTTGTGGGGAGTTTCATGAAAGGGATTGTGGCTCTGGTGGCCTTTGTGAGGAAGTGAATAGAGCTACATGGGAAGATTACCCTTAAATTGCCCTAGATCGTAGGTTTCACCTCTTTTGGGTCACAAGGGCTTTCCAAATTGTGTGTTGCATCGTTGCATTCAGTTCAACCAATTTTTCCTCAAAAATTTTCAAAAAAATCAAAAATATGCTTCTCCTTTTTCAATAAATGCCTATGTGAGGTGGCATATAGGTTGCAAATTCAAAATACCACTCCATGCAAAAACACAAAAAAGGCATCATTGCATCATTACATCATTTGCATACATCCCCGCATAACATAAAACATAAGTTTCTGCAACTCATGCACGCATCATTGCATGGTGTGGAATCACAAAATAATATCTTGTCATAGGCACGGTGTGGAATCAAAAGTGAAACAGCGTACACTCCGAGGTGTTTGTTTAAGTTTGAATGCATGGAATGTGCTTTGTTTCGCTTATTGATTCTAACCTTGTTGTGTTTCAAAGAAAAAATAATCAAAATCCACCGTTAAACCTATGGCAAGACATAGTACGCCGTGATTCCCGGCACTAAGATAAAAAGGAAATCATACATGTTGCATTGCACTTGCATTCCAACAAGTATTAGTGCATACCGTCTTTTATCAAAAAATCAAAAAAAATCAAGAAAAATCAAAAATTGTTATTTTCCACAAGTTTTTAGAAAACATACTACATGCATTTTTTCTTTGCATTACAGAAATAATCAAATAAATATCTCATGTTGCATGAATTTTTATGACCACCAGAGAGTTAAAAGCTTTATTTTGGAGAGAAGCCATGCATGCTAAAGTCAAAATCAAATTTTGTACTGTACTCTTCAAATGAAAAGCTTATAATTCCCCGACGCGATAAATCCACATTCATCCATTCGCATTCTCATTTCATCCACATTTATTCATTTGCATTGTCATTTCATTCGCATTCTCATTCCATGCGTATTTATCCATTTTGCATTCTCATTCATTTGCATATTTACGTCATGCATAAAAAAATGAGCATAAATAATAATTCTAAAAAAAAAAATTTGTGAGGAGAGGTGAGACGTTTTTGCGAAGTTTTTTTTTTATTCATCTTTGGAAAAGTTTAGTCTTACTTAGTTGCAAACTCAAGGTGTTTCAAGGCACTCGGTTTTTCAAATCAGCAATCTGTTCACATTTTTCAACAAAGCGTTGCATCTCACCCACCCCATGATGAATGATTGAAATTGTCCACAAAAATGTTTCTTTCACGTTTTAACTAATGTTAACTCTCTGCGAAGCATTCGTGTAGTAACTTCTGTGTGACATGTGTCTTTATTTTTGTTTGAGTCGGTTAGCGTCCCTACATTGTCATCATCCCTCGCCCAAGTCTAACCCCACCCTGACCACCCATAAAGTACATATCCCCCAGATTAGTGCATAGTTGGCTTTTGGTTGCCCCTAATGAAATACCACTCTTGGTCCTCCATACTGGGGCAAATTTGTCGTCACTAGATATCTTGTTAACACTGTATTTCTTTGGTGCAAGTCTTTTTAAAAGTAAAAAAAATCAAAAAAAAACTCGTTAGGTCGAAAACTCGTAAGAGCGGCCTCAGCAAAAATTAGAGCATGAAAAGAAATAAAGAAAAAGAGCAAATATATGAAAGTAAATAAATTATTGTCCTTGGGTTAATTTTTGAGAAAACAAGCAATCATGATTTTGAAATGAAGTTTGGCCATCATTCCATATCCAAAAACACCTTAAGCCAAAAATCCCAAAAATCTCAATCCCCCTAGACAAGGATCAATCTCACATCAAAAATTGTGTATCACCTTTATCAGCTCACTTAGCTCAAAAGAAAGAGAAAGAAAAATCACAAAAAAAAAGAAGAAAGTGGAAAAAGAGAGGATTGAAAAGGAAAAATCCTGAAAAAGAAGCAAAAGTAGTAGAAATGGTGAGCTGATACCATTAAACGCATGAGAGATCCTTGTCTGAAATAAACCCTCAAACACTTCCTTTGGCCTATCCTCCATAAACCCTTGACCACGTTACAACCTTGAAACAGGTTCATTTTACCGTGAGGCACATAAGAGGTTCTCATCTCAATAAAACCTCAAACACCTCATTGAGTCTAATAACTCATTCTTTCATAAACCATTAACCTGGCCAAATTATACCACTAAAAAAAACATCCGTTCCATCAATAATCAAATACTTCTTTGAGCCCAATTATCCCTCCCTTCATAAATCATTAACCATTATCCACATCACAACTCCAAAGATCCATTCTGATCAATGACCGGTTGCTCCTGTTTTCTCAAAGTTTTAATCTTAGGACAAATAAGTCTATCTATTTATGATATGTTTGCTCAAAAAGAAAAAACAAACAAGCAGAAAAAAGAAAGCTGCTCAAAAGAAAAACAAACAAACAGAAAAAAGAAAGCTGCTCAAAAAAAGAAAAAAACAAACAATCAAAAAAGGAAAGTTGGTAAAAAGGAGAAGGACTTGCACTCCAAGATGCATTCATGTTGCATTAAAACAAGGTCTAGTGGTCACCCAATGGAGCCCTCCTCATACTAAAAAGTCAAAACTTTCATTCCATTTGAGTTGTTCTTAAAGAGAACCAAAAGTGTATACTAGGGGGCATTCCCTTCACCTCTCACTCCACTCAACTTTGGAGAGGTCTATTCATTGCCCACCCCATTCATATATCACCCTCAGTTCATAACCATCACCATAACTCTGTCGCCTTTCACAACCCCACTAGAAGCAATCATTTGAAATACCATTCCAAAGTGGGGCAATCCTGTCACCCTTCACTCCACCTAAAGTCGGGGAAATTCGCCCTACGCCCATCTCATCCCCTCTTCATATTCACATCCATGAGACCACACCAGGGCAATTTCTCGACCCACCATGCTAAATACAGCCTTTTGCAAACTCGAGTCGGGGCAACTTTGCTCTCGTCAAGATTGGGGCAACACCAAACGTCGTGGGTTGAGATAGAATCTCTTGTTTGCCACCCTTCATTCCAAAGTCATGGTATTTCCAATTCATTATTCCTCTACAACCCTGGCTGTCGTCACCACTAGACAGGGGCAAGTTATGCACGCACCTTCACCAGTAGTCTAAATCGGGGCAGTTCCACCTTTCATGACCTTGGCAAAAAGCTACCTTTCATCCCCTCACGTGTCATATCTGTCATACCAAGTCAACTGACTCATTCATCTGTATTTGCACTACTCTACATGTTTATGCTTTAAAGAGAAAGAACACAAGTTAATAATGTGAAGTCGGAAACTCACTCAGCTAACTTTGTGGACCTAAAAATCAATCATCATGGGGCACCATCATAGGAGAGCAAAATGAGCGAGTCTGCAAATACGGTCAAATAGTTTTGCACATCAGTGTCTGTGAATAACAACCTTGAGATTGCCATGACTGAATTCAAACCTCTTTCCAAGGAATGATTATTCCAAAGCACTCACCTCTCTACCCCTCGCATCGAAAGTCTCATCTCAAAACAAAACACATTTGCATGCATTACTATTATACCATATCATAAATCATTGCACTATACATTGTATTTCAACAACAAGTCATGCATCTACCACAACTTTTGCATTTAAGCATTACCTGTGCGCACTCATCCATTTATTCAAAAAAGGGGCAAAGAAATCATCCACATTGCACCCGTTGCCCCCACCAAAGCATAAATCATTCCATCATGCAGCCAGCAGTACATTTGCATTCGCATGTTATCTGCATTCGCGACAGCTTATCAATTTCTGTTTTCGACCAACTTCAACATCCATCATTCACGGGCCTTTCGTAGTCCATTTACTTTCGCATTGCACATTCATCACATTGCATACCTGTAACACCTTTTTGCTTCGATAGACGCGCCAAGTTCCGGTCTCATCGTTGCCAAAAGCTTTCTACATCACCAATCATATCATTTGCTACGCATTCATGTGTTTCCTTTATTCACCATAGCATTTGCTTCAAAGTATTACATTCGCATCATATTCACATTCGCATTGCATGCATCTACATAACATGCCCTTGCATAACATGCACCCATACTCCATGCACCATTCCTTGCATCAACTAATGTATGCAGGTACCTCAATCCAATACAGCAGCATCGGTCATTTCAAATCAACCAATCAACAGAATTTGTGAGCCCTCTGCGCTCCCCATGAGCCCTCTGTGCTCCCCCTGAGCCCTCTGTGCTCCCCCTGAGCCCTCTGTGCTCATCCTGAGCCCTCTGTGCTCCCCCTGAGCCCTCTGTGCTCCCCCTGAGCCCTCTGTGCTCCCCCTGAGCCCTCTGTGCTCATCCTGAGCGCTCTGTGCTCCCCCTGAGCCCTCTGTGCTCATCCTGAGCCCTCTGTGCTCCCCCTGAGCCCTCTGTGCTCCCCCTGAGCCCTATGTGCTCCCCCAGAGCCCTCTGTGCTCCCCCTGAGCCCTTTGTGCTCATCCTGAGCCCTCTGTGCTCATTCTGAGCCCTCTGTGCTCCCCCTGAGCCCTCTGTGCTCTCCCTGAGCCCTCTGTGCTCCTCCTGAGCCCTCTGTGCTCCTCCTGAGCCCTCTGTGCTCCTTCTGAGCCCTCTGTGCTCACCCTGAGCCCTCTGTGCTCCCCCTGAGCCCTCTGTGCTCATCCTGAGCCCTCTGTGCTCCCCCTGAGCCCTCTGTGCTCCCGCTGAGCCCTCTGTGCGCTCCCCCTGAGCCCTCTGTGCTCCCCCTGAGCCCTCTGTGCTCCCCCTGAGCCCTCTGTGCTCCGCCTGAGCCCTCTGTGCTCCTCCTGAGCCCTCTGTGCTCATCCTGAGCCCTCTGCGCTCATCCTGAGCCCTCAGTGCTCCTTCTTTATCGCGTTCTTTACCGCTTTATTTCCTGCTTTTGCACGCCAAGTGTTAAACTCACAAATCGTTGTTTTTACATTAGCACGCCAAGTGGTGATTCAAAAAAATCTAATCTGTTTTTGCATACATATTGCATTTTTCATCTGACATCAACAAAAACAAAAAAAAATGAGAAAAGAAAAATGGGAAAATTCGGGTTTTTCCCTAAGGAGACAAAATCGGTATAATTCCTGAATTCTTTATCTCTATTTTGCCTCGGAATATGTTTCAGCCAATCCATATTCCTCGTTAAAATCCAGATAAAGAGGGGCAGCTGTCATACCCCGATTTTGTCCGGCTTAGGTCAAAACCCTAATTTTCCCCAAAAAATAAATAAATAAGAGAAAAGAGCATCATGCATTGCATTTAGGGTTATAGAAGTCATTTCAAAGTTCCTAAAATCATTTTTGGAGTTGGAATGTACTTTTGGACAAATTAGGGTTTTAGGGTCAAAAAGGGCATTTTGGTCATTTTTCGCAAAAAGATGATTTTCTCGCAAAAATGCACATCCACAAAAAGTACATTTTTATTCTATCAAGGATAATTTTTGTACAATTTTTTAGAAAGAAAACCCTAGTCAAAAATAATTAAAATGTATTTTTCCATTTTTAGTGCATAGAAAAATAAAAAGAACCATTAAATATTCCTCAATTCTTAAGTGACAATTTTTATTGTCATGGGGGACTAGAGGGAATATTTTATGGTGCCCAAAAACCTGTAACACATTTTCAATAGTTGCATTCCCATTATTTCCCATACCCAAAAATTTCAAATTCAAACTCAAAATAAGGAAGTGTCCTCAATAAGACAAAATACCAAAAAACAAGTTTTTTTTCCTCCTCATCCCCTCAATTTCGAATCTCTCTCTCTCTCTCCAATTTCTTCCACACTCTTCCATTATACCCTCTTTGGTAAAATACTCCACTCACTTACACTAACCCCTTCATAAGAAAACCCAAAGTTCCCTCTTTGGTAACAATTCTTCCCTAAAATGCCCTTAACCCTACCTCACATAAAATATCTCTTCCAAAATAAGAAAATTCATTTTTCTTTTTCCTTTTTTTTCCTTCTTCATTTTCGCCCCCCTCTCTCCCATACTCTTCATTTTTTGCTTCTTCAATACCCTTAATCAATGTGAGGATTAATCTCAACCCTTGATTCAAAATTGAGACTCAATCCTAGAGCACATTAAAAGCACAAAGACTAAATTACCCTTAGACCTAGTTTCATCCTATAAATACCCCCCTCATTCCCACACCTATGGATCCTTTTTTTTGGCTTCTCATTCTCCTACACAAAACCCTAGCACACGAAAGCTACCCCCTTCTCCCTCATCCATTTTTCTTCAAAAATCAACCATCAACTCCTTTATTTCTTGTTAGATCATCATCACTCCTTCCATTCTCTTCAAGGTTGCATCATCAAATTGCTAAGAGCTAGCAATCTTTGTGTTCATATCATCTCCTTCTTCATTTCTTTGTGATTTTGAGGTAAGCCTTGAAACTTTGCATCCCATATTTAGTTCTTCTTGCATAATCTCTCTTCTACTCCCAACTCCTTCTTGATTGCTTGTTGTTGTTGCTTTGAGGATCCATTTCAAACATTTTGACAAAGACTTAGGGAGCTTTGGGTGTTTGAGATGGGTCCTTGGCCTTGAAGGAGTTGTTCTTGTGCTTGATTAATTTCCCTTGCATTTTCTTGTTCATGTCATGAATTGTAAGTTGAATTTTGGGCTTGATTTTTGGTGTATGAGGCTTCGATTTTGAGCTTATAGATTTAGGGTTTTTGTTGCCTTTTTCTTTCCTTTAATTTATGTGAAGAATAGATGCATGTTTTGCTTGATAATTATCTTGTAACATGGCATGATAATTTAGGGTTTAGTCATGTACTTTGTTCTGCATGTTGATTGTGAATCTTGACATGAAATAATTGTGCCTATTTTGGTGCTTGAAATAGTTGTTTGATCTTGTGTAAATGAATGCAATTGTATCAATGTGTTTTTTTATTTTTAACCACTCACTTACTTTTTACTTTACCATTTCATTAACTTTTCACTTTTACCATTTCACATGTATCATTTCATTAATAAGTTACTTTTCACTTTTTACCTTTACTAATTTTCAAAAATTACTTTCTACTCCAAGTAAAATAAATTTACCATTTTACTTTACCACTTCATTAACTTTTTACCAAAAAAAACATAAAAACATTTTACCACTTTGGTTTTTACCATTTCACTTAGTTTTTACCAAAACCATTTTCATCTCATCATAAGACATTTTTACCTTCATTCAAAACATTTTACCACTTACATCTTTGCATAAGAACCCCAAAACATTTTCTCATTTGCATTTCAAACTTTTTCAACTTTATAAAACAAACCCCAAAATACTTTTTCCACTTTCAAGACCAAAAACATTTCATCTCATTTCCAAAACACCAAAACCCAAAAACATTTTACCACTTTCTTACCCAAACCTTTTACCAAAACATTTTCACCCACATGCATCTTCATTCATCCCTATTTTATGCGACACTCTCATGCATTCTCAAGTATCTATGCCTTGCATAATAAACGTAATCATACTTAAATGCTCATGCATTCTTGTATGCTCATGCATCCTCTCGTCTACTCATTCATGCATTCATTCTTGTATGCTCATGCATTCACATGCTTGCCTAATCATGCATCATTGCTCACATGTTCATTCACCTAACCTAGAATACTCTATGCCTATGATCAATTGTATTCCTTCGTTCTTGATGCCATTTGAATGTCTTGACTTAATTGTGCACAAACCCTTTTACACAATCATGTGCCCTTATAAGACTACCAACAAGTGTAGCATAGAGGCATATGTGCCCCTCTTGAAATTGCTTCCAACTTGTGTAGCAATTCCCCTTCACACACAAGCACAATTGTTTTGAGAACTTTGTCTTGCATCTTTGACAATTAAATCTCTTGATTATATTGGCATGCTTAATCTTAGTTGATGATCAACATGTTCATGATTGCTTGATTAGTTGAATATGTTTGAACTTCATTCATTCATTTTGCATTTGGTTTTGGACATAGAATTCAATTGAAAATGACTTATTTATTTTCTAAAAACTCTTTTCCAAACCAATTAATTTTCAAAGCATTCTCAATAAACAAAAAATAAGCAAGTAGTAGAGGTCACCCATAACCTTTGTTAGTTTGATCTCTATGAACGCTCTTCAATTTCACATGAGTACTTAGCGAGGATTACCCATAACCTTTGTTAGTTTAATCATTCGCTAATGCTCGTCCTACTTCGAAAACCTTTTCGAAAATATAATAAAAGCAAGTTGTTACTAATAGTCAATCAGAGCCTTTGTTTGTCTGACTAGAGGTAACAACTCTTTTTGAGTATTTAGCAGTGATTACCCATAGCCTTTGTTAGTTTAATCACTCGCTAATGCTCGTCCTATTGCGAAAACTCACCAAAAAGATAAAAAACAAAAACCTTTCAGAAAAAGACAAATTAGAACTACGTCGCTTTGATTCCCATTTGGGATACGTAGGAGCGAGTCACGTTCTCGTCAAGCGCAACAAATAAAAATCCTTTTCGCAACCCTAAACCAATCATTTTCACAAAACAAACCAAAAATTCATTTTCAAACCCATTGTTATTAGTGACTATCACTCAAAGCCTTGGCTTGTTTGATTGTCATGAACACTATCCAGAGTCATTAGTAATGATCACTCAAAGCCTTTGCTTGCTTGATCATTATGAAAGCTCTTCCCCTTTTCAAACATTTTCAAAACCAAAAACCAAGAACTACGTATCTTTGAATTCTCCATCGCACCGGGAGATACGTAGGAGCGGGCCATGTCCCGTCAAGCACTTTTTCTAAAAACCTTGTTTTCCCCCTTTCTTGCCAAAAATAAAATTTTTATTAAGTTTTCTCATTCATTCTTCAAATAAATAGGCAAATCTAGATATGTTCCAAATCAAACGTTAAAACCACACATTTAATTAGAGGTTCCCTTTCGGTAGAAAGGACGTGCGCGGTGCTAACACCTTCCTCGCACGTAATCGACCCCCGAACCTATATCTCTAGTTTTCAAAAGACCATCTGCCTTGTTCAAAAGACCTTTTTTCAATGTTTTGGTCTTAAAATTAAAATATTGGTGGCGGCTTCAAAATTTTTCCACGTTGTACATTGAGAAACCCAAACCGGATTTTTCAGGGTGCAACAGCTGGCGACTTCACTGGGGACACTTTTTAAAAGACGAGGGTCAAGCCTAACTAATTTAAATGTGTGGTTTAATGTATTGTTGATTTGAGTAAAACCTTGTTTGCCTTTCTTTCTTACCATTGATTGTAGGCATATGCATTCGTCTTCTTCTATGTTGTTCCCTATCTCATCTTTTATTCCTTTTCTTTTATTGCTTATGCCCATGCATTCTTCCAATCCCCATGATCCCTTCTCCTTCGTTCCCTTTCTTCGGTAGGTTCATGTACCTTTCCCCCCATTCTATCATGTCCCCTCTTCTTGGCTCCCTTTCTTAAGGTAAGCAATACCCTTGTTGTTGATATCCTAGGTTAGTTTATTTGGTATAGAACCCTAGTGTAGACAACATGTTATTGCTTGCAATTGTCTGGACTGCTCTGGTTGTCATTTCAGGTGGGGTAGTGCTAGGGAAAACGCCTTTGACACACACTACACTTATCCCTTATGATTGCATGCTTTGAGTGGGACCATAACCCAGGTCTGCAGAAAACTTAGGAGAGTGGATTCGAGTAGTGAGAGCCCATCAGGACCTTTGTCCGTTTGGCTACTTGCGAAAGTTTCAACCAGAGTTGTGCTCTTTCATAATGCCTCACACCTAGCAGTTTGCTGCATTTGTGGGGAGTATCACAAAAGGGATTGTGGCTCTGGTGGCCTTTGTGAGGAAGTGAATAGAGCTACATGGGAAGATTACCCTTAAATTGCCCTAGATCGTAGGTTTCACCTCTTTTGGGTCACAAGGGCTTTCCAAATTGTGTGTTGCATCGTTGCATTCAGTTCAACCAATTTTTCCTCAAAAATTTTCAAAAAAATCAAAAATATGCTTCTCCTTTTTCAATAAATGCCTATGTGAGGTGGCATATAGGTTGCAAATTCAAAATACCACTCCATGCAAAAACACAAAAAAGGCATCATTGCATCATTACATCATTTGCATACATCCCCGCATAACATAAAACATAAGTTTCTGCAACTCATGCACGCATCATTGCATGGTGTGGAATCACAAAATAATATCTTGTCATAGGCACGGTGTGGAATCAAAAGTGAAACAGCGTACACTCCGAGGTGTTTGTTTAAGTTTGAATGCATGGAATGTGCTTTGTTTCGCTTATTGATTCTAACCTTGTTGTGTTTCAAAGAAAAAATAATCAAAATCCACCGTCAAACCTATGGCAAGACATAGTACGCCGTGATTCCCGGCACTAAGATAAACAGGAAATCATACATGTTGCATTGCACTTTCATTCCAACAAGTATTAGTGCATACCGTCTTTTATCAAAAAATCAAAAAAATCAAGAAAAATCAAAAATTGTTATTTTCCACAAGTTTTTAGAAAACATACTACATGCATTTTTTCTTTGCATTACAGAAATAATCAAATAAATATCTCATGTTGCATGAATTTTTATGACCACCAGAGAGTTAAAAGCTTTATTTTGGAGAGAAGCCATGCATGCTAAAGTCAAAATCAAATTTTGTACTGTACTCTTCAAATGAAAAGCTTATAATTCCCCGACGCGATAAATCCACATTCATCCATTCGCATTCTCATTTCATCCACATTTATTCATTTGCATTCTCTTTTCATTCGCATTCTCATTCCATGCGTATTTATCCATTTTGCATTCTCATTCATTTGCATATTTACATCAAGCATAAAAAAATGAGCATAAATAATAATTCTAAAAAAAAAATTGTGAGGAGAGGTGAGACGTTTTTGCGAAGTTTTTTTTTATTCATCTTTGGAAAAGTTTAGTCTTACTTAGTTGCAGACTCAAGGTGTTTCAAGTCACTCGATTTTTCAAATCAGCAATCTGTTCACATTTTTCAACAAAGCGTTGCATCTCACCCACCCCATGATGAATGATCGAAATGGTCCACAAAAATGTTTCTTTCACGTTTTAACTAATGTTAACTCTCTGCGAAGCATTCGTGTAGTAACTTCTGTGTGACATGTGTCTTTATTTTTGTTTGAGTCGGTTAGCGTCCCTACATTGTCATCATCCCTCGCCCAAGTCTAACCCCACCCTGACCACCCATAAAGTACATATCCCCCAGATTAGTGCATAGTTGGCTTTTGGTTGCCCCTAATGAAATACCACTCTTGGTCCTCCATACTGGGGCAAATTTGTCGTCACTAGATATCTTGTTAACACTATTTCTTTGGTGCAAGTCTTTTTAAAAGTAAAAAAAATCAAAAAAAAACTCGTTAGGTCGAAAACTCGTAAGAGCGGCCTACGCAAAAATTAGAGCATGAAAAGAAATAAAGAAAAAGAGCAAATATATGAAAGTAAATAAATTATTGTCCTTGGGTTAATTTTTGAGAAAACAAGCAATCATGATTTTGAAATGAAGTTTGGCCATCATTCCATATCCAAAAACACCTTAAGCCAAAAATCCCAAAAATCTCAATCACCCTAGACAAGGATCAATCTCACATCAAAAATTGTGTATCACCTTTATCAACTCACTTAGCTCAAAAGAAAGAGAAAGAAAAATCACAAAAAAAAGAAGAAAGTGGAAAAAGAGAGGATTGAAAAGGAAAAATTCTGAAAAAGAAGCAAAAGTAGTAGAAATGGTGAGCTGATACCATTAAACGCATGAGAGATCCTTGTCTGAAATAAACCCTCAAACACTTCCTTTGGCCTATCCTCCATAAACCCTTGACCACGTTACAACCCTGAAACAGGTTCATTTTACCGTGAGGCACATAAGAGGTTCTCATCTCAATAAAACCTCAAACACTTCATTGAGTCTAATAACTCATTCTTTCATAAACCATTAACCTGGCCAAATTATACCACTAAAAAAAAACATCCGTTCCATCAATCATCAAATACTTCTTTGAGCCCAATTATCCCTCCCTTCATAAATCATTAACCATTAGCCACATCACAACTCCAAAGATCCGCTCTGATCAATGACCGGTTGCTCCTGTTTTCTCAAAGTTTTAATCTTAGGACAAATAAGTTTATCTATTTATGATGTGTTTGCTCAAAAAGAAAAAACAAACAAGCAGAAAAAAGAAAGCTGCTCAAAAGAAAAACAAACAAACAGAAAAAAGAAAGCTGCTCAAAAAAAGAAAAAAACAAACAATCAAAAAAGGAAAGTTGGTAAAAAGGAGAAGGACTTGCACTCCAAGATGCATTCATGTTGCATTAAAACAAGGTCTAGTGGTCACCAAATGGAGCCCTCCTCATACTAAAAAGTCAAAACTTTCATTCCATCTGAGTTGTTCTTAAAGAGAACCAAAAGTGTATACTAGGGGGTATTCCCTTCACCTCTCACTCCACTCAACTTTGGAGAGGTCTATTCATTGCCCACCCCATTCATATATCACCCTCAGTTCATAACCATCACCATAACTCTGTCGCCTTTCACAACCCCACTAGAAGCAATCATTTGAAATACCATTCCGTAGGAGCGGGCCATGTCCCGTCAAGCACTTTTTCTAAAAACCTTTTTTCCCCCTTTCTCGCCAAAAATAAAATTTTTATTAAGTTTTCTCATTCATTCTTCAAATAAATAGGCAAATCTAGATATGTTCCAAATCAAACGTTAAAACCACACATTTAATTAGAGGTTCCCTTTCGGTAGAAAGGACGTGCGCGGTGCTAACACCTTCCTCGCACGTAATCGACCCCCGAACCTATATCTCTAGTTTTCAAAAGACCATCCGCCTTGTTCAAAAGACCTTTTTTCAATGTTTTGGTCTTAAAATTAAAATATTGGTGGCGGCTTCAAAATTTTTCCACGTTGTACATTGAGAAACACAAACCGGATTTTTCAGGGTGCAACAACGGTGTATACCGATATTATCAATTATTTTATCTGAAGAACGGTGTATACCGATGTTATCAATTATTTTATCTAAAGAACGGTGTATACCGATGTTATCCCTTTATAGCTGACCGAGGTTGTCACTACCCTAAGGGGCGAGTTCGATCTGGGTCGAGTCCCGATAAACTGCCCCGAAGGCGGCCATCGTTACGGCAACGCACTAGTTGGCCGAGGTTGCCACTACCCTAAGGGGCGAGTTCGATCTGGGCCGAGTCCCGGTAAACTGCCCCGAAGGCGACGCTTACCACTTGAGCGAATCAAAACGCAAGTGCACGAATTTAAATCAACAGAGTAAAGCTCAACCGAGGTAGATGAAACCGGAAGTACATACAATTAAATTTCTATTACAAGCTACCCCGGATACGGCCGGGTCCTCAAGTTCAAAAAGATGGCAAAATATTACAAATTCCCCACCGGTTCCACCCGGAACCCAAAAAACAACTAACCGGGAACTATCTCTTCAACACAAGTCACGACAGGGATAGGCGAGGGTAAATGACCTCACACTCCTCAGAGTCGGAGCTGAGCTTGACAATCCGCCCACCTTCCACTGTGTGTTCCACACGTAGAATCTCCCGGTCCAGAGGCAAAGAAGGATGAATAACGGCGACCTGGGCAAGCGCTTTCTCATAACTCTCCCCAGCCACATCCATTGCCATCTGGGCCACCTCGACCATCTCTTTCTAAGCATCCTCGGCTTTGGCGCGTGCCTCCTCGAGCTCCTTTTCCAACTCGGCAATCCGAAGCGAGGAATCCACACTAGTCCCTGCCTGGGCCTCTCCCGCTTTCAGAATTTCAGCTTCAAGCTCAGAAATCTGGACCTTCAAAGAGGAAACCACCTCCTCAGACTGCCTCCCTTGGCTCTCAAGCTCGGAAATACGGAGCTCAAGCTCCATGCATTGGTTAAGGGCAGAGTCCCTCTCCTTTTCAAGCTTATCCGCCACCGCCTTAAGCGCGGTCTGGTCCTCCTGGGACTTCGAAAGAGTTGAGGACAGCAGCTCATACTTTTTATGAAGGTCTGCCCGGATTTTCCGTTCAGTATACCTCTCTTCTAGGGCCCCTGAAATAGCAGAAACAAGAAAGTCAGGAGCGGAATTAACCAAAAGAAAAACCAAGTAGAATCCTTCGGAACCTGGTGTTACCTTTCGCCTGGCTCTCAGCCTCGGCCCTTTGAAGCTTGGAAACGTCGGCCAGATGCCGAAACAACCTGGCAGCGGCCTCAACCGAATCGACCCGGGAATCCTCCAAATGCTTCTTCAAGAACTCGGCATCTATCGAGATACCAGAAGATCTCGAAGTTCTATGCTTCCCGTGGCGACTTTTCTTTGAAGCCCGGGGAGAACCGGCTCGACCAGCTGCACCTGCTGCTCCGGAGCATAGGAAGTGGAGGCAGGATCTCCAGTGTAAAAGATCAGCCGCCTGATCTTCAACACCGGCCAAGCTGGCCTCTTTGATAGTGTTGATCGGAACGGCATGAACGGGCTCATTCTGGGGAGGATCTTCCTGCTGGACCCCGGTTTCCTTTCCGCAATAGCCCTCAAGCGGGAGAATTTGTCAGGCCCCATGCTGTCTGCAAAACAAGGAAAAGAAGCAATGTTATAAGAGACGACAATCGAAAAATTATGGGCGGCATTGGATATCAAAAACCTACCAAGCACGGCCGCCACTTGAGACTTAGAGCCCGCCTCGACCAATCGAGCTACATTAGCCCCGAATTTTTTGGGGTCCCGGTGGATAATCAGGTCGGCGAAGTTCGTCATGATCGCTAAAGAGTCCTGATCAATCGGGGATAGCTGGCTTAAACTGACAGTATAGGTGTGAGGTCGCTGATTGAAATGAGAAAGAGACCACCCTATTTGAAACTTGATGGACTCCAGTGATTCCCCATTCGCAGCATATTTACCGACGTGCCTCACTGCCTCCTCATTCACAGGCTCGACAAAAAAGTACTTGTTCTTCCAATTTTTCAAGGAATCGGAATAGGGCATGAAAATTTTAATACCCCTCCTAGCCTGAAAGCTCACGTGCTCCCACCGATCCTTGGTTCCATCCGCGTGCCTTCGGTTGACCTCAAAAAGGTAAAAGAACAGATCACAGGAGATTGGCGTCTCCAAGTGAATACACATCAGCTCGAAAGTCCGGAGGAACGCCCATGAGTTGGGATGAAGCTGAGAGGGAGCGAGGTTCAGAATCCCCAAGGCCTCTTGCTGAAAGGCGGTGAAGGGGGGGCTAATATGCATGTCAAGAATCGTCACTCCATACATGACAAATTTCAAAGCTCTTGGCCAGACAGCTACGTGTTGACCTTCGGCCATCCCCTCCACGTTCCAGACCTGATCTTTCCTAGAAACGCGCTTGACGAGGAAGCTCATATCATCCCCGGTCCTGTAGACAGACTGAATTCCCCTCAACGTTTCTGACACCCATGAGTACTCCCGAGGGACATTCAGAGGTTGAGACAAGAGAACATTAACCGGCCCGACTCCGGCGAGGGGGTATTGATCGGAATCACCTCCCTCATGCACGGGATCCCCATGGTATCCGAGCCCGTCTTCATTATTGCGGCTTTCAGCAACCTCCGCTTCACTAGCGTCGGAACTCCAGGTAGTGCTCCCTTGTTCTTCATAATCCGGCTCGACGTCGGACCCCTCCGAGTCAAGGACCACTATCTCGGCGTTGTCTTCATCCGCCAGCTCATTGCTGGGAACCCCGGGAGAACGGTCTTCAGCGTGAAAACTCAAAGGAGCAGAGCCCAAATCATCGTGAACCTCGGGAACAACCGACCCGGGGGGACTAGTACGAATTTTCACCGAGTCTCTAGCACCTGAAGCCATTGCTTTTGTAAGGACGGGGCGATCTAAGTTGGCAACCCGACGAGTCTGTTTTGTCCTCGCCAGATCGGTCCTGCAGAAATGGGGGCTTGACGAGTCAGGTTGATACTTAAACAGTGGGTCCACAACCAAGTCATAACCCGACCTGACGACCCCCACTCTGTATCAATAAATACGGGTTCCAAGAGAACCCGACTGTGAACTAAAGCCGGAAGTAACAAATAGAAGAAGGGAACTAACCTTATAAAACAGGAAGCTCGTCGACACTTGAATCAAATCACGAACTTCAACGGTCTCACCGAGACTCACCGCGGAACTCTGAAAGACGAAGTTTGCTCAAGAACGAGTTTAAGATCGGAAGCGGAGCAATTCTCAAAAAACAATGCAAAGTGAGGGAGGTCCCCTCTCCTATTTATAGGAAACTAAAGGCCTCTAATGGACCTGGGCCTAGGCTACGCAATCCATTGCTAGCCTCTAGGAAGGCGCGTCGTTTCAAGCGCCATCATTTCCCCAATCATCCTCGAACGATGCGTCCCATCAATGACCTCGCTAGCAGGCGCGGAAATCAAGACATAACTATAACCGGAACGCCTTGAGTCCCTCGGCTCGCCCCGGTCCTCTGACCCCGCCACGACATAAGTCTCTCACAAACGGACCGCCTCGAGTCACTCGACGCGACCTGAGTCCCTCAGCTCGTCCCGGTCCTCCAACCTCGGGATGACATGAGTCTCTCACTCCGGAGTTTGGAGGCAGAACACAAACAAAAGCGGAATCCCGGTGTTGGAAGTTAATTACGGGTTCCCCAAAGTAACAAGTCTAGACCGCCCTAAGGCGACCCGACTTGGGGGGCTACTGTTACGGATTGGGCCTCTCTGGCCAATTCACCTAAAGGCCCAACAATAAAGGGCCAAATCCAGCCAAAGGTGGAGATCTAAGACCTAGATCCAATGGTCCTCCTTCACTCCAAATACCTATAAATAAGTATTCAATGCTAGCATTAATGGTACTCACTTTTCCAATCCTCTTACTTGTAATTGACTCACTCACTGACTTGAGCATCGGAGTGTCATTGCAGGTACCACCCCACCTCGGATCAGAGCACCAACTCGGATTGACCAAGAACGTAAATACCAACTATCTCGGACCGGACTTTGTATCCAAGATCGGACACTTAGTCAGAGATACGGTACAGAACACTATCCATCTATATAAGAATAGCACATACCATGAGAGGACCAAGCACATTGACACGAGGCTTCGTTGCATTAGAAACACTGTAGAAAAATGAAGGGTTCAAGCGGTGATACAACACAAAATGCATCAAACTTCATAACCAAAGTGGTCTTGTAAGCAAGTTTAAACACTGTTTAAACCAGCTCAATGTTCATGCTGGTTTACCATCAAAGTTGGTCTAAGTAAATGGCTCAGTTTTCTTGAATTGTCTGAAGCTAGAGCTTGCCAAGGTGGAAATTGTTATTTTCTATGGCAAATTCATGGTACTCCGCCATTGTAGAGTCTCTAGGTTATTATCATTTCCCTTGTTAACCTCATTGTACCTGTTGTGAGCAGTTAGGATTCGATTAGGATTTGGTTTAGTCATAACTAACTTTAGCCTTAGGTATAAAAGACTAAGTGTGCAGTAAGGGATCATAATAATTACTGAAATCAAATCAAACTGAGAGAAGGGAAAAACACAAAAGGATTGATCACTCTAGTGGTTATGGTTCTCAAGGATATGAGGAAAATACTATGAGATTGTAATTAATAAGGTTTCAAGCCTACTGGGGAAGTATTGTGGCAAAAACAATTCAACAAAATCCGTTCTTAAGCAATTTGTTTAGACCCCAAGACGTACACATCACTTTGATGTGGAATTGGGTGATCAAAGATTGAGTTGTTTGTTGTTCTTTACCTTTTTTCGTTGACACCAAATCGATCGTTCCCTGCACTGCATCAATGTGTTGGTGTAGGTAGAAACTTCGCTTTGCAACCATTGTTGTTACTGGACATCTACCAGTGGAAGTCGCACAAAAAACCTATATGTTTTGGAAAATCACCATATTTATAAAACTTCTACCGGTGGATCCCTAACGTGTTGTTTGCGTGATCTTGGGTTGTGCTAGTTCTTTGAGCCTTTATTTTGTTTTTGATACGGCATTTATCTATTGGACACACACACACACAGTCAGGATAAATTGACATCAGGTGTCAAACTTAGCGGCTTACACAATTAATAAATTCACGTATAAAATAAAGTTGATCAATTCGACCGTTGAATAACATGATATTATCCTTATGATCGTGTATACCAAATTTCAAAAATTTTGGATACTCCTAGTTGTGTTATCTAACAACGCACTTTTACTTATCTTTTAAATACCATAATAGCCATCGAAATAAAGTAGTACGATGTCGTGTCAAATAATATTTTACTAGTTTGAAAATTGATATATATATATATATATATATATATATACATATATATATATATATATATATATGTATATATATATATATATATATATATATATAATCTCAAAGTTATTATCACGTTATTCAACTGTTGGATTGATAAAATTCATTTTATATGCAAAATTATTAATTGGTGTAAGTCGCTAGGTTTGACACATTATTTTAAGCAAAAAGAAGGAAGAAAGCCATGCTATAACCTTCTAATGTAATGCAACACCAAGAAGTAAAAAGAGAACTCCCCCCTAATTTCATTAAAAAGGAGAGAAGAGAAAGATAATAGAAAAGAGCCCAAGGGAGAAGTAGACCAATACCGTTGGAAAAAAGAAAATAAAGTTAAAGCAATAATAGGAACATCGAACAAACCTCCCTAAAACACTCCATCCTAAAGACTAACTTGCAATAGTCAAAAGAATTTGTCCTTGAATGGGAACTAAGCGTATAATTTTCTGGACCAATTTCTAAATTTACTAACTTTTCTAAGACTACCTTACAAAAATTAGATAAAAAAGAGACAGAGACAAAATTTGTCTTTGAACGTGTGTATAGCCTAGAGTTTTGAACAAATTATTACAAAAAATAAGCAATTGTTAAACATGAGATTGGAACTCAGTTTCACATGAAAAACATGCAAGCTCGTTTAATGTGCCCGGTTCGGACGTGTAATGTATATGTTACTCTACAGAAATTATATATTTAATTTATTGACTATATTGCCAATATATTTGTTAAATTTTTTAGCCCCCGCTAAAGTATTTGTCAAGCTCTGCCACCATTAGGTACCAAAATAACTATTGGCAGGACCGGTGTTTTAAAAATCGGCTCGGCCCGGCTGGTCGGACTGGGAATCGGGGGGTAACCGAGCCGGTCAAGGTTTTGGATCGGCCATACAGCAAACCGGTGGGAACCGGTGTGACTCGGCCGGTTTTTGGGAAAACTGGTAATCCGGCTCGAACCGGACCGGGTTGTGCATTTGGTTTTTTTTTTTATCAAATCTTTGAACTGTAATTGGGAGGGGTCGCGCGAACGCAGGCCCCCACTAGTGATTGTCATCTAGGTAAGTATGTTTCCCATTGACATATGTCTTGCTTTTATATCTCATTCTCCTCCTTGTTCCGTTCATTCTATGCGATGTGGGACTATTTGTAAACTAATTTTTTTTTTTAAAAAATTGGGGAAGGGGGAACTTTTTATTAATCAAAGTGGCACTAATGGCCATTTTACAACTGTCCCCGAGGGGATTTGAACTCAGCACCTTGAGGATATAAGGCTAGCTCTTACCACTAAACTAATTAAAACAAAAGAGACTCAAAAAAAACCCTCAACAAAATGCCATTAGTGGGGTTTGAACCCCTGGCCTGTTGAAAGCAAATGCTGAGCGCTACCATGAGACTACCAATCTTATTGAGGATATTATTTATTTCAAATAAATATAATTGGTACCTCTTTTCCAAAAAGTCAAGTACGCTCATCTTCATGGCATTAGCTTGTAATATTAATATTATGTTTCAACAAACTTATTTAATATTAAGTATTTTTTTAAATATTTATTTAATATTAAGTTGTTAACTTATGAAATTTGTTCTAAATATTTATTGAAGCATGATATGAACTTTTAAAATTTATTTAATATATACCAAGCAAATAAAAATAAAATAGGCATGGTGTGTAATTTTAGAAAATTAAATTTTACAAGTATGAAATATATAGGTCCTGAAAATTTGGGAATTTTTTATATTTTAGTAGATATAAAATAAACATAGTTATTAATTTTACAGGGACGAAATTTATATTATATACTATATAGGTATTGAAAATTCTCGAAATAAAGACCGGGTCCGAGTCATCCGGTCCCGGTTTTAGTCATGCGGTTTAACTGTCGACCCCTCGGTCCGACCATTGACCCAGTGACCCGATACCTTCACCGAGTCGGTCACCGGTCCGAGTTTTAAAACATTGGGAAGGAGTACCTAATGTGGTCCTAAGGGCTGTAGGTGGCAACATGTCTTGGAGTGGCATTAAGGATATGGTAGGTGTTTAGTAGTGGGGTAGGAGGTTATATTCGGTAGGGGTTCTTTGTATTGAAGGGTTGATTTGTCACGCGTCTTGCTTAACTGCATTGTTTGTAATATGGGTTAGAGTACCCCGTTGTACTCTCTTCAATACATTTTTTTCTTATCTAAAAACAAAAGTAATATATCTTCTCTATAATATGAACCATACATCAGTTATTTGAAGAACTCATTCCTGAAAATTTTTCTTATAAATAAGATAATGTGGACTATGATTTCCAATATCCTATATGACTTATAATTGCACATGCGTCAGATTAAGTCCATGTGAATACGTGGTACAACTACAAATAATACAATTTGACAACGACCACAATATTTTATTTCAAGTGTCATTTTCAATACATCACAAAATAATCCTAAGTAGGTAGTTCAGTTGGCGAGCTAAGTGATATCGAAGGAGTGCACCAAATAAGTGCAACAAAGAAGTCCCGGGTTCAAATCCCGGAAACTAATATCCCCCCCCCCCCCCCCTCACTGATATTGCTTATCAAAAAAAAAATACATCACAAAATAATGTCTATTTCTATAAAAAGGAACCATATATTTGCAACAAAAACAATAATAACAAACAAAATAAAGGAACTGTTTCAGATCAGATTAAGCCGGGAAGCATTATACAAGCCACACAGCTTCGGGCATTTAATCCCCAACACATCATCCACCATACTATCATGCCACGTGTCCCTCATGGCTTCATTCAACCGTTGGATGAACCCTTCCTTATAATTTTCACAATAATTTATCAAACGTGCCACATGTCTTGGGTTCTTATCCTCCCACCACCTACCACCACCCTCACACTCCGACAACCCTCCACCACCACCACCGGAGATTCTTTCACTGTGGAATCCGGCCAACTCGGCAACATACTCCGCCATACCATCGAGAAGCCCGAGTGGGGCCCTAGATCCTCCATTCCATAGCCAAATTCGAGCCATTGCACGTTGAACCGCACCTACTATGGCCATGTTATCAAAATTCTCATCTTCAAGTAACATAGGACTAATGTCAATGACATAGCTATTAAAACCTTTTGATCCGGTGATCGAGACGGTGGTGGTGGTGTTGAGATTCCGCCGAGCTAATCGGAGGGTAACACTTGCTATGTGCTTCTTCTTATTCTTCTTACTATTGTTAGTATGGTAAAGGAGTTGTTCCACGAAGGAGCTTGTGTTGAGTACTATGCGAGTTGCTTTGTCGTTTGAGACATAAAAGAGAGCAAAACGACGTCCAGCAGGGGAATGCTTTGTGTCGTTTACTATGGTTATGTCGAAGATCTTGGATGCTTCATAGTTTGCCCATAAGGAAATAAGTGCTACAAAGAGAACTAGGATGATTCGGAGAATGATGTTGTCTTCTGAGATTGAGCTGAAGAGATTTTCTTTGTTGGTGTCATAGTTGTTGTGTTGATCAACCTTATCGTGTGGTAAATAGGAGGATGAAGAGGGGCTGGAAATGGGTATCAGTGGTTGAAGGAGGGAGTACTGTTTGTTGTGTTCCCTCATTAATTTGAGAATGTATAAAGTTGAATGAAAGCAGGCGTAAGGGACAAGCAAAATAGATATATAGTTGTATGAATTAAATATTAGAGAAATGTTAGCCATGTGTTTTTCACTTTTTTGGGACAAACTTTTATGTATACTATTTTAGGATCACTATCATTTTTTTGGACAAATATATGATAACTATTAAAAACACTAAATTAAAGATACAAAACTTAAAATTCACTGTTAATTCTGACCAAATAAAATTTAGGCTCGTTTGGCGCGTCCCATCTACTAGTGGATAGCGGATGAAAGTAACGGACGAAACTAGCGGGTGAAGAGTACTAAAATTAGACATTCCCAGGTTCGATGGCACCGATCCAACTGGTTGTCAAAATCTGTCAGTTCTTCGACTTCCACCTCACTCCTGAAGATCTCAACACCTTTGCATCGCTTCATTCTACATGGAGGGCAAAGTTTTAACTTGGTTCCAATGGATGCATTCGAACGCTCAGCTCACCTCATAGTCAGTCTTCCTCCAAGCGCTCGAGCTCTGTTTTGCGCCATCTCAATATGAAGACCCTAAACCATTCTTCCTCACGGCGCCACCACTCTCCCTGCGAAGACATCTCATCCATCGTTCTCCACCCCACCGCATGCACAGGAGGGGGTCGAGGACTCGTCCTCGAACTCCGCCATCTAAAATAGATCCTACTTACTGGCCGGAGGATTCACCTAGCAGAAGCTTCTCCCTCATCTTCAGACACATCCCTCCATCCTGCCCTCATTCACTAGTGCAGAAAAGACATTTAGCGTCGGTTATTTTGGACTTTTAGCATCGGTTATCGCCCGACGCTATATGTCGCGATGCTAAAAGTTAGACTTTTAGCGTCGATTTTTTAACCGACGCTAAATGTCACTTTTAGCATCGGATTTTCAAAAAACCGATGCTAAATCTCCCTTTCATCACTTTTTTGTTGTTTGGAAAATGACATTTAGCATCGGTTATTTGAAACAGCCGATGCTAAAAGTTATTTGTTGAGAAATTTAGCATCGGTTGTTTCAAATAACCGATGCTAAATGTAATTTTTTTGAGAAAAAAAATGACATTTAGCATCGGGTATTTAGAATACCCGATGCTAAATGTCTCAACAAATAACCTTTAGCATTGGTTGTTTCAAATAACTGATGCTAAAAGTTATTTGTTGAGACATTTAGCATCGGATATTCTAAATACCCGATGCTAAATGCCATTTTTGATAAAAAAAAATGACATTTAGCATCAGTTTTTTAGAATAACCGATGCTAAATGTCAAGTTTCTTTTTATATATTGTTGATTTTTATCCAAACCAGAATTTATAAGAACCTGTTATTGTTATGGTTATCACACAACCAGAACACAAAACAGAACACAGCCATATTATAACAACTATAACAGAACCCAGCCAGAACAAAGCCAGAACACAGCCATATAACAACCATAACATAACCCATAACACAGCCAGAATTTACACAAAACAGAATTTATAACAACCAGAATTTACAATTACAAATTGGAACCATAACACACACCATATAGAAGCAGCACCAAAATTGGAACCATAATAAACCATAGAAGCATAACAAAGTATTTCTGCCCAACACAAACAATATAGAACTAGTGTATCTAAAACAAAATATTTCTAAAAAGACATTAAACTAGTAAATCTAAAAGAGTGTATCCCGTTGTTCTGTTTGAATCTTCATAAAGAATTCTGCCCAAAGCTGACGAATCTCCAAAAGTTCCTCTTCGGTGTATGCCATTGGGTCATTAAATACCTACAAGTTTAAAATTACTCAAACAAATTATATCCAATCAACAGTATAAACACAAACAAATATCCAAACAAAATTATACCTTCTCCCAATTATCAACAACACCGGCACTCAAAATGGTCACCATAAACTTCATCACATAATAGCCACAATGAAAACCATTCCATTGTATTGGCATCTACACAATTGAATTAACAAAATTAAAGAGAGTATTATATATATCATATATTAATTCACTCTAAATTAAATCAACCCATATTTTAAATTACTTACTATAGGGTACAACCCCTTGGTGGTCGATGTAGAATTTCCTTTGACAGCTCTAATAATATAATATAAAATTAGTTATAAAATTTCAACCCAAAGTTCAAATACTACAATCTAAACCATAATAAAAAAAATTAAAAACTTACCTTCTAAACATGCCTTTGATTTCTTTGTTTGGTTTGCGGCATAAGGAACACATCCAGACCACAGTATTTTCATTTGGGAGTAGGACAACCAGTTGCCAATGATTGCTGCAACATTGATAAAATTAAAATTAAGCCACACACAAACAAAGGAAAATGAATTGCCAATTCGTTGAAATATGCAATCACGTACCTATAGCAAAATGGAGCAATATATACGAACTTATTGAAAAATTTATGGGAAGACAAACAGAGAAATTGAGACAGCGATGTGCGGTCTGGTTCTGAAATGGAGTTCTATCATGGATTCACATATATTTCTTCAATACAGTGCTGATCCCATTCGTTCTTCTTTTTCCACCTTATCTCGCAATCAAATTTCCACGGCAATCCTTGATGCTGCCGATGACTTCGCTTCAGCGATTTCGTTTACAGATTATTCTGTTCTCAAAAAAATGGTGAAGGAAATGTATCTTGAAGATCCAATTCACATTTCGCACCACAATTTCATCTTCGAAGTATCAGATCCAATCTGTGTCACATGGTTTGATTTCATTTTCACAGCACTAGATCTGATTCATCACGCATCATTTGCGTTTGGTTTGGGAACCACCGTGTCGTCAATGAAGAAGACGACGAAGCGCAACCTGGCTAAAAAGGAAACATCACGATTTTTCATCTTCGATCCCGACGAAAGTTTGACATGCATCATCTTCACTACATCTTTATGCATGGTTCGATTTCATGTTCATCGATCTGTTCTCTGGCATGGTGAAGCATCTCTTCTTTGCCAAACCTTTCTCCATCACGTCACCGGAACCACCGTGTGGGAGCTCCTCCGCCATGGATCTCAACCACATGACCGCATCAGGTTTGCGACCAATTTCGAGAAGCTTCCCTTCTCCATCTTTCCCTTCCCTCATGCTTAGGGCCAGAACCTTGGTTCCCTCATCTTTGGGCTTGACCCATTTTCAATCATTACCAACATTTTGTGGCTTTATTTGGCCTTGTTTTACTTGGCAAATTTTTGGGTTAATTTTGTGCATTGGGCCAATGTTCACTCTCCAAATATGTTTTGGGGCAGGGAATACCCACCATAGCAGATTTAGATTCGCTCAAATTCTTGCCTAAAGTAGGGTGATTTGAGAAAATCACAATAGGTGATTCTATTCTGATATACCATCTCTTCACAAACACTCCCATTAGCCTTTCATTCCTCATGATCCATCATATAATCAATGCTATTAGGGCAGGTAGAGCTTCTACTTCAATGCATTATGGAATGACATTGTCTAAATTCTTCAACCACTTCAAAGTTCCCACTCCACGTGTTGAAGAATCTATGGAAAAGAAGGTATTCATAGTGAAGAACCTTAAACTCATGGGAATAGAGATTTCCACACCAGCAGAGGAGAAGAAAGCAAAGAAGAAAGTTTTGAGAAGAATGCCTTCGTAGAGAAGAGTGCATCGGAGGAAGAAATAATCTCTCAAGAGAAGGGTCTCTCTTTAGAGAAGAATGCATCAGAAGATTATGATGATGAGAAAACTCTCACTGATAAACAAGAAAGCTCTGGAACCTCCTCCTCATCCTCCAAATTCAATTAAGCAGTACCACAGAAGGTTTAGATAAGAACCAAAGAAAGGAGAATTTGGAAAAAGAATGATCAAGAAGCCACTAGCAATCTAGTGCCAATGGTTGAAGAATCTGCTAATGCAATTGCTAAGGAAGAAGGATTCAAAACACCAGAGAAGGTAGCTGGTGAAGAAGGAATAGGAGAGAAGACTAAGGAACTCAACTCAATTCTTCTGGTGAGAATGGTTCTGATAAAATTGTGGTGCTTCCAGAAACTACAACATTGGACATTCCTTATTGAAGGAATTGGTAATGAAGCCACAAAATAACCCATTCAAGAAGCTGAAGAAGAGAAGAATGAAGAAGAACCAGAGAAGGATGCTTCTACTGAAGAAGAGCATGGTGATGATGCTGTCATATGTGAACCAATGTCCCAAATCATCCCAGCAGCACCTCAGGGGTAGTTTCACCCGGAAACTAATTCATCACCACTTGTTCAAACCCCATTTCTATATCTATTCAATGAACAAATCCCAACTCTTCCACCCTTCTCTCTAATCATAACACTACCCTTTTCAGCTCCACCCTTCTCACCACAGATGCTTCCATTAGCTATAGCACCTGCACAAGATCCATCACTTAGAGAATCTCTTAGCTGCAATCAACCTAGAGCATGAAATTCCCTCACCACTCAAAACTGGCAACACCATCACCTCTTCCAATATAAACCAATATCTTAACCTGAACCTGTCCCCAATAAATGATTCATCTCAGCCACAAATGCCTTTCCATAACACCAAATCTTATCCATCTGACATGCCAACTATGTTTGGGTCTCTTGACTCCTCCTACTTCAATATGGGTCAACCTTCTGGTGTGGCTCATGAGAAGGTTGTTGGGGAACCAAAGAATAAGGGCCCAACTAAACCAGAAGACTCTTATATCTCACATGTCCAAAATGGAAAAGATGATGAGAAGGATGAAAGCATTGTTGAGGAATGTGCTAAAAAGTCAAGAAATTCTTCAACAACATCAAAGAGCGCAAGCTGCTCGAAATGAGCAGTATCAGATTTGGATTCTGCAACAAGGTATGACTACACTTGCTCCAACTCTTTCAACTCCAGAATTTGGTCCCTTTCCTCAGTTTCCAGATATTCCAAAGCCTGCTACTTTCTCTTCTTCATCGAAGTAGCAGCTTACTGTCTCTGTCTCCCTCACCCTTTCTGATGTGTGCCAAAAGGGGGAGAAGAATAGATTAAGTTTAGGGCTTAGGACAAATTTTTGTGTGTTATATGCTTAGACAAATCAGTGTTCATAGACACCATTTTTGTGTTCTTTACGCTTAGACAAATCAGTGTTCATAGACACTATTTTTGTGTGCTATATGCTTAGTCAAATCTGTGTTCATAGACACTATTTCTGTATACTTTATGCTTGGCCAAAACCGTGTTCATAGACACTATTTTGTATAGAAGTACTTCTCTTTTGTTTTTATTTTCTGGGCACATGTCAAGAACATGCATTCTAAAAATATGTTAATGATTCTTTTTTAATGAGTGAAATGCAATACATGTTCTTGTTTTGTTATCTGAGATGTGTTTAACTTAAGTATGTAATAATCATATGAACATTCTCAGGGGGAGTTAATGTTAATGCCCTACAAAATTTTACACATCAGAAAACTTAATCCATCTCTCAAAAGTTTGTCAAACATCAAAAAGGGGGAGATTGTTGAGGCAAAATCCCAATTCAGTTTTGATAGTTAACAAACTTCAAATGTGAGAAGCTTAAGTTATCTGATTTCATATGCTACTAATGTTTCTTCTTGAGTGAAATATAAGAACAGGATATGTTAGCTACTCTCAAAAAGATAATCTGCTTTTAAGAAGCATAAGTGTTGAGAAGACATGAAGCAATGACAAGACAAAGAAGCCATAAGAAGGTTGACAAAAATAACAAAGAAAAACACCCTTGGAAGAGAAGAGAAAGGTCATTAGTTAAGAAGGGTTAACATAAGAAGACTAATTATGAGAAAAGTCAACATGAGAAGAGTCATGATGAGAATAATCAACATGAGAAGATTCTTGATGAGAAGAGTCTACATAAGAAAGGTCAACGTGAAAAGAGTCACGAGAAGATTCAACATGAGAAGATTCACAATCAAGTTGAGAAGAATCATTACAAGAAGGGTCAAGATCAGAAGAGTCGTGATGAGAAGAGTCAAGTTGAGAAGCATCATGATAAGAAGAGTCAAGATCAAAAGGGTCATGATGAGAATAGTCAAGTTGAGAAGCATCAACTTGAGAAGCATCAACTTGAGAAGTATCAACTTGAGAAGACTCAAAGTTGAGAAGATTCAAAGAAGAGAAGAGTCATGACAGCTGGAATATATGCTCTATTCTCATAACAGTTGTAATGTGTTGTCTTCTACAGAAAGTGCTGCAGTAAGTGCAGAGCAAGCTGTCTTCTGTAGAAAGTGCTGCAGAAAGTGCATAAACGGTTGTTGTACTTTCTGTCCACCCTTCTCAACGGCTATATTTACTTGGGAAACCATCCAACGACTCTAATTGATTAACCAACGGTTAATACACATATACTTCAGCTCAATGGCTATAAATAGCATCAAGGATCATTGCTGAAGTTCTTTGTGAGAGAGAAATCTAAATCTTCCCATCCTTCTCAAGTAGAAAGTCTTCTCTCACCCATACTCAACTCATGCTTTAATCTAGGGATTCTATTTTCTGAGTATGTATTTCAGCTTGTTGTTTAGGATTTGTTTGAATCTATCTTGTTTAAACCAAGATCTTGTAGTCCCACAAAAAACCCCAAACCGTACAATGTAAAACCTGAGAAAGTCTTCTCAAATAGCATGGTGTTGCTATGGCTAAAGAGAGGTCTGTTAGAAACCTTCTCAAGTAGCATGCGTTGTTGTAGGGCTTGAGAAGTGAGTTGCTTCTGTGTTAGAAGCTACCTAGTAGATCAGAAGGATCGTATTAGGTGTGAGAAAAGTAGGTAGAGCTGTGTGAAGAAATACCACAAGAAATAGTAGGTAGAGCTGTGTTAAGAAAAATACCATGAGAACTTTAAGCCTGGGTTGGTTGTAAAGTTGTAACTATTTGAAAAATAGTGGAAATACTCACAGGGTGTGAGGAGTGGATGTAGCCCAGGGTTTTGGGTAAACCACTATACATCATTGTGCTATTTACTGCTTTTCTAAGTTGTTTTACACTGCGCTTAAAACTCTCCATCTCGAGAAGGTTTTTGGAAAACTTAGAAGACAGTTTTTCCTGACCCTTCTCTGCTACACAGTTTTTCTAAAAACACTTTTTTTTACAACCCTTTTCAAATGTTTTCAAAGTGGTAAACTTAAAGCACTATTCTTAAGTACTTCACACTTAAGATAAGATTTTCAAACACTATCTCTTACCTTCGAAAAGCTATTTTGAAAATCATCTTGTTCTCTTTACTGATAGTTGTTTTGAGAGGAAAGAATTAACTGACCCTTCTTAACTCAAACATAGATGAGAAGACAGTTTCAACTGATCCTTCTGAACTCAGAAACATAGTTGAGAAGACAGATTCATCTCACCCTTCTCTACTCATTATCACAGTTGAGAAGACTGTTTTCACTCCCCCTTCTCAACTTAGCATTTACACACATTGTCTAACCATACTTGTGAAGCTGTTTATGTTGTTTCAGGTTAATTTTTAAAAGGGTCACAATTCCAACCCCCCTTCCTTGTGACACTCATTGACTTCAGTTACCCGCCGCTTGAGCGACCACGTCAACCGCAGGATCGCCTTCGGGCACCGTATCTTACTCAACGTGCTGGATCAGCAGACAAGCGCGCTAGGTGTACTGGTCACTCATCGAACACACGTGCGGTTTGCTTAGTCCGCACCAGAATTCAAACCTGCAGGATAGGGAGCAACCGGTCAGGGCTCGCTACGACGAATCACTCGAGGGGGCGACTAGATCGACCCCGGGCCTGACACCCCCTCCCACCGAGGTAAAGGAAAAAGAAATAGAGGCAAAAGAAAGAAAAAGACCATAGAAACGGCTAGAAGGTACCTGATGATGGACGACGGTCTACAAAACGATGAGTGAGGGGGCGACCAACACTATACTCCTCCACCGGAAAAAGGAAACACCTTGTCAGATTCTCACCGGAAAATGAAGTGAATTTCGCCGGAGAATGAAGTCAATCATGCCGGAAAAAAAAAGTCGCTCTAGCAACAACACCAACCCGCTCCCAGAAGTACCTGAAGTTAGGAACGCCTGCAAATGAATGAGGCATATAAAACAACGCGACCCTTCGCATCAAACATTAATTGCACGCCTCGGGATTCAAAAAGTGACGGCTCGTCATGATGATACAGTTCCTCGAAGAACCCAAACGTCCCATCAATCAATCACTGCACAGATTCCAAGAAAGTGCGTGAGGTATCACACGCGCCTGACCAGACTGAGCGGAAGTCATTTGAATGTTGACCGTCCACTAGGAACCCCTCGCCCAGATGACTGAAGACTGGGGGCAACTCAAGCCTGAACCTGCCCACTGGACGACTTCGGCTTGGGGGGGCAACTCTTCCGGACTGGCCGATGGCCCATTCCTCCTGCTAGGCCGAGAGCGGCCCATCATCCAGCTTCTACACGAGCCGCTAAGCAGGAAATGCGGAGGCTGATATCAACGACCCGAATCAACTCGCCTAATCCAACGACTGGCTAGCATCTACCACCTCTATAAATACGGGTCAACTCCCACTGACAGGTACACTTTCCCCATAATTCCTGACCCTGCTTTGCCTTCTACCCCACTGATTTGGGCGTCAGAATGTCTTTGCAGGTACAACCTGGCCTAGGCTCTGCCTCTGACTTCACTATCAGACAGAACGACCACACCTCAGATCGGTGATACCTACGACCTACCAGGTACGGTTCTAGAAGAATCTAGTGTAATGGATCACTCATTTCTGCCATGCTTACACCTATAAGTAGGGAATGAGTTGATGGAATAATCAATGAAATATAAGAAAGTTCAGAATATTTTAGCTGTGTTATTTATTTTTCCTGCAATTTTATTTACCGCATCGTGAAGCATCTTTCAGCAACATTCTCATTATACTTATTATTATGTTAGGCCCTATTACTTATAACAACACCCTTTGTTCTAAAAGACTACTTGCTAACCCATTTTTAATTTCTTAGCACTAATTTCTATTTACCTAGTTTAAGCTAATTTTGAGATGTTACATTACTCCATCCTTTTAAGAATTTGTCCTCAAAAATGTTCAAGATTGTTCAACGTCAACCATTCCAAGCCCAGCTAACTTCCCTATGGTTCGATTTTTATGTACTACACTTATGTTAATTATTCTTAGGTGAGCCTATTTTTTAGGCTTCTACTGGTAGGAGGCTTCTTTATTCTTGTTTAGGCGTTTGCTTTTCCCACACCCCCTCCTACTCGAAACACACCCCATAAGGGTGTGAAATGACCAAAAGGCCAGGCCAAACCTCTTTTTTTTCACGAAATTTCACCTGTTCGAACACGGGCCTTCGAACAGGTTCGCACGAGGCCATTCGCGTGTGTTAAATATGGGGACACACCCTCTTGGGTGTTTTTCACCTGTTCGAATGGGGTCATGCGAACAGGTTCGAATGTGGTCATGCGAATATGTGCGCATGAGGCTGTTCGAACCAGTGTTGCAGAGCGACAGATATTGGACGTCTCAGATTCCACCGACAGTTTTGATCAACGGCTTACAATCAGTCAAATGTGTGTCAGATAAAGGAGTGGATGTCAATCCCTTTGGAAAATGTGTCTGAACGGATAGAATTTAAACGGCTCAGATTTGTGATCTAAAAATGAAATCAACGGCTGACATTTCACCATGCCTATTATAAAAGGGGGTTCACATCCTCAGACCTTCTTCACCAAACCCTAATCTGCTTCCTCACCAAAACCTACTCTCCCTCTTGACAGCTACAACCAAGCTGAAATGGAATGGCAATTGTGCTCAACCCAGTACTCATCCACCAAATTCCTAACTGCCCTTCATCACCATGGGACTGTCACCACCGACGAACATGGTGTTGTGTTTCGTTGTCCTAACCATGTATTCTGCAGGATGAGTAAGGACATCACCTTCGCCCAACTGAAGGAAAAGGCTGAGAGGAAGATTCGTCCAGAGGGAGCGTGGCGTAAAGACGTGGCGCGTATACGTTACCGAAAGTACAACCGGCTTGATTACGGGACTGGCTATTTTACAGTTATGGAGATCCGCAACGATGACGACGTTGGGACCATGATGGAATATCATGCTACACTTCCGATGGGGCGACAAGTCTTAGAGTTGTACGTGGACACAATACGCACTCCAGAAGAGATCATTTATCTTCTGGAACAGGGACGACCGAAACACTAGTTTCTTAGTTAGTTGTTTGCTTATGTTGGTTTTATGTCTTTCGTATTTCATGTCTTTCGTATTTCATGTATGGTTATGGTTTGTAATAAAAAGGCAATAAATTTGCGCCAAATTAAGTAGATGACATCACAAAAATACTTAATAATATCAAAAGTAGTTAAATTATACAAAAGTTCCAAACAGTTAAATTATACAAATATCCCCCCCTACTGGGTGTTGCGCCCCCTCCTCTGATACACATTGACGATCCTCCTCCTAATCCTACGGAAGGGGTTGAGCAACCTCTTGATGCGCTGAAAGACGCTCCTGGTTGGCTCTGGGACATTATCATTGATGGTCCCATCCATCTCATCCACCATATCCAGGAGCTCTGGCAGCATCTGTCAAACAAATAACATAACATTATTTAAATAAGTAGATTTAAATAAGTAGAAGAAACTTATTACTGTAATTAACATAAAAAACACGTACCACACTGACATCCGGCTCATCCACAAGCTCTACATAATTTTCAGGGAAGGCAAAGGGATGTGAGACCCTAGAAAACCATGGAAAGTAGCCCGGCACCGTGTTTGAGGAGTACGGCACACAGGGAGGCCCCCGCGCCACCAAGTGGTCCTGGAACTGTGTCCACCTCTCATCACACTCCGTGAGAGTACAGACGGCCCGATTTGCAGGTCTGGGCTCCTCTGGGATGTGCTGTACCTGGCCAAACTGTCTGACCACTCTATCCGGCAAATGGCTCACCATACAGCCAGCACTCCGGATGAACCCTCTGAACCTGCCCAGCTCCTCAAAGGGTCTCTCCTGCCTATGGCCTGTGTAGGGGTCCCAGGTGACCTCCTCATGGTGTAGCCGGTCAAGGCACAGTCTGATGGTGTGTGACTTGATGGCCCCGGGGCCATCCCTACACAGCCATTTCTTCGCCCGTGGCATACTCTCAACATATTCTGGGTGCACCACCCAAGATGTAAAATTGGCACTCTGGAAGTGCTCAAAAATCCAACCCTGTAATGAACATATCATTGGTTGATTATAAATCTGAAAGTAAACCTAAAGCAAACTTATAAAAAAAAAAGTAAGTTTTATACCTGTAGTAGAGCCATATGACCAGCCATCTTCTTCGTCTTCTTTCTTGAAGCATCCTTCAGCTGATCATACATATGGGCAAGGGCCATTGCCCCCCAGCAGTAGTCTCCAACATTGTTCAAATCAAGAAGCATACCTAGGTAGCCAAGCTTAACCTTGCTTCCTGACTTGTCTGCGAACAATGTGCAGCCCAAAAGATAGAGCAAATAGGCCCTAGCAGCATGATGCCACCTCTGCTCAGCTATGGCTGGGTGGTAGACATGATCCCTCAGCCATACAAGACCAACTGACAACCCTCGCGCAGAAGTCTGTTCAGCGGCATCTTGGGGGGTGGCCCCCAAATAGTCAATCAGCATCTGCTCTCCCTGCCACGAAGTCCAGTCAGGCATGTCATAGAACTGGCCCGTGATGGGGATGTGTAGCAGCTGGGATACATCATCAAGGGTGATAGACATCTCACCCACAGGAAGGTGGAATGATGATGTATCCGGCTGCCAACGCTCTATGAATGCGTTCAGCAGCCCCTTGTGAGTGAGGGGAAAACCAAGTCCTATGAGAGGGAACAACCCCGATAGGATAAGAGTCTCCCTGATCCTAGCATGGACCACAAGGTTAACCGGTCCATGTGGAATCGTAGTTATGTCCGGCCGAACCTGCATTGACAAATGACACCGGCACAATAAGCCAATATGTTCAACAAAATAAGAAACAAAATTGACAACACGCTATTATATAACAATAACTTACCCGGCCAGCATAGAACTCAGTCAAAATATGAGACCCGTATGTGGGCAAGACAGAACCATCAACAGGTCCACCAGGGAATGGGAATGTAGCCCTAGGAGCAGCAGCAGGCTCCTGAGGCTCAACATCCTCCTCATGTTGAGCACCTCCCTCCTCATGTGCATGACCAGAAGGGCCGGCCAGCTCATATGCCGGAAATTGAGCATCACGCTCAACATCCCGGACAATATCATCAACCTCCGGTGGGGGAGGAGGGACGTCCCTACGCCTACCCCTCCGGGAAGGTTCAGCTCCATCTTGCCTCCGTTTGCGTTCGGAAGCCGTCGGGGGTGGCCTACGCTCCGGCTGTTGCGAACTACCGCCACGATGCCTCACCATATCTGAAACAACAACCATTAAACCAATTAAGCAACATAATCAGCAAAATAACAGAAACAATACTGTCACACCTGTTCGAACAGCATCATTCGCACCTGTTCGAACAGAAGCATTCGCACGTGTTCGAACAACCTCATTCGAACGGGTGTTCGCATGGCCTCATTCGAACGGTGTTCGCATGACCTCATTCGAACACCTTCGTTTTCATGTGTTCGCATGAGGTCATGCGAACACAGCAGATGCACAGAAAAAAAAAACTTAAATGGACAGAAGGGAGAGAGGGTTACCTGAATGAAAATGGAACGATTAGAGAGAGTGAGAGGACGCGAACAAAACCCATGTGGTCTTGAGGGTGTTTGTGGAGAAGATTGAGTGGGAGATTGGGTGAGATTGAGTGAGTTGTGAGAAGTTGAGTGAGAGGGGGAGAGGAGAGTTAGGGTTCGAATGAGGGGTGTGAGGGAGAGTGAAAGGGAAAATGAGAGGAGTGAGGGGTGTGAGGGTGTTGTGTTTTTTTTTTTTTTTTAAGTTAAGGGTATTTTAGGGTTTTTAGAAGTTAGGGGGTGTGAAAGAGTAGGAGGGGGTGTGGGGAAAGTAAAAGCCCTTGTTTATTGTTCTGGACAGGACTCGGTCTAATCCGCAGTTGGGCCCGCTGTCGCAGCCCATATCCACCAAGACCCAAGGTACGCCCTTATCCAATGACATCTACGATGGGGACCAAATCATATCTCATCCAAGAGTCAGGAATCAACCTCGGTCAACACATCTGCGGGTCAAGCCACTTCATTTGACACATTTCTCTATAAATATGCACTTCTACCAAGGCAAAAAAATGATTGTAGCACTAATTTTATAATTAATTACCTATATAGCACCCTTTTTTCTTTAATCACAAAAGTAGCACCCAACAATCATGTCAGATGGGAAATCATACTAGCTGCCACCGATTTCTCATCTATGTACTTTTTATTTATTTATTTATTTTGACAACCCCCCAATCTCATTATTTCAACTATATTTTTTAACTTAATTTTTGTTTTTTAAGAAAGGAAAATATTAACTAATTAATATATTAATTAATTAGTTCATAAATAAAGTAAATTAAGTAGTAAATTAACTGATTATTTAAATTAAACTATTAAATTAACTATTTAGTCAATTAAATATTCACATTAAAATTATTAAACGAGATATTTACTGTGAGGCAATAAAAATAACTAATGATATGATTGGAAGGAAAATAATTGAACTTGATTGAAAAACTTAAAATTCAACTTCAAGATACAAAAGGGGCACAAATACACACAACACAAATTTTCTAGATTTGTTCAGGAGGTCTAGTACGGTTAGGGCACTGATTCTTGCTATGTCCCTCATTTCGACAGAGTCCAAATCCCTTGGGGTGGTGCCCACTCTTTTCTCTTTGATCCATCTTAGTCTGAATGCGAGTAGACTTAGGACGACCTTTTGGACCTCTCCACATGGCCGAATTGTGGCACAATTCAGGTCCAGTGTATTCTGGCCAGTATGACCGAAGAGGAATCACTTGGAACTCTTTGAGGTAAGTGCTGAAAACATATTGCATTGTGTATTGTGGAGGCATATACATCGTGTTGTCATGGCTAATATACGAACAAGCAGGGATGACATGTGAACAAGGGTAATATAATACTTGGCATTCACCACAATTACACCATTGTTTTTCAAGGTCTACTACGAATGTCCCTGTTGGTCGGCCGCTTGGTGGGCGGACCAACTATTTCACTCTAAAAATACTGTGTCATATATCACTACAAGAAAAATTGGACTTTTCAGCGGGTAAAATCCGCCGGAAAAGCCAAAATTCCGCCGAAAATGTGGACTTTCCGGTGGATATTTGGCGCCGGTAGCCAGCTCGCAGCAAACGGTTTCCGGCGGATTTCGTGGCGTCGAAAAATCCACCGGAAATTTCCGGCGGATAATCCGCCGGAAAATCCAAAAAAAATCCACATGAGTTTATCTGCCGGAAAGTCCACAAATCCGCCTGAAAAACCATTTTTTTTTAAATAATTATTTTTAAAAAATAAATATTATTTTTAAAAAAAACATTTTATTTAACAAATTAATATTATTTTATTAAAAACATTAATTAATTATTTTATTAAAAACTTTCATTATTGATAAAAAAAATAAAATTTAATAATTAATTAATTTACTATTTAAAAAAATAAAAATTAGGAATGAAAATTAATAATTAATTTAAATAAATATCCATACAACAAAAAAATATCCATACAATAAAAAAAATATTCATACAACAAAATAAAATAATCCAAAGCTACTAGGGTGGCTGCTGGTCTGTGTCATCACAATGATAATAGGTATCATCATATGAAAGAAAAGCACTAATCGCATCGAAATTAAGATCGATGTGGGGCTGTGGGGTGACCGCCGCTGGAGGTGCTAGTTTGCCTGGTTTGGCTGGTGGGGTGACTGCTGCTGGGGCTGCTGGTATGGCTGAGGTGCATACTGCTGAGAATATTGGGGTGCATACTGCTGCTGAGGCCACTGCTGAAATGCACCGTCGTAATGCTCCTGTGGCTGCTGCCGCAGGTAGTATGGCATATGTGATGAGGATGGCCCCAAGTGCTGAGACATCAGCTGATCCTGCAAAAACTTAAAGCGCTCCTCATTTAGCGTAGCCTGCTCCGCAGCTAACCTAGCCTGCATTGCAGCTACTCTAGCCTGTTCCTCCATTCGCTCCTCAGCTATCCTGGCTTTCTCCCGAAGCGCCTGCACTTCCTGTTCCTTTTGCTCCTGCCGCTCGGCAAACTGTTGTTGGGCCTCACTCAGTTGTTGCATCAATTGCGTAACAACATTCAACTCACCAGCACTGGGAACATAAGAGCGACCAGTACTCGAGGATCCAGAATGTGAAGCTGATAGACTCGGAATAATGCTTGTTCGGAAAGCAGTCGGTCCAATACCACCTGATCCTACCGTACGATTACTCTTTTGGGGACCAACTGCTCTCTCCCAAATATCACGAGCTACTCTAGCCTCCTCCACTGGATCGATATCAGCTGCCCCACTGCTCTGTTGTGACTCATGGTACTCAGCCAGCCCACCCTGGAAGCTCTCCTGAAAAAAATAACCCAACAAATAAATAACTATAGCAAAAGTAGTTTTAATATAATATTCCTCGTCCGATATAAAGATTAATATAAATAATAAACATTAATATATAATTGTAAAAGTAGTTTTACCTGAATATTCCTCGCCCGATCTGTAGCAAACTCACCAGTGTCCTCCCGCATATGAAGGTAGCGATGCAACTCAGGCAAAGTGATTGTCCTTTGCTCCCTCGCCTCCTATATATATACATATTATTAATTAATACACATGAAAATGACTAGTTAATTATAAATAATTAATTAATCAAGTAATAAAGTAGTAAATTTACCAAACGCATGTGATGTGTTGCAGTATTAACACTCCCCCCTGTGTGTGTGCAGCCACCTTTTTCAGAAGCACGGTTCTTCTTAGCTTTCTCCCAATAATTCCTAAATTCTGGTGTCTTCCAGTACTCCTTTAACCCAGCCCAAGTTGAGTCTCTCATATAAGATGGCTTCGCATTCTTACCGCGCGCCTCCCGCAGTAATTCAGAGTAGCGATGGGAACATCTCTTATGGAACACTCTCTCAACTTCTCTTTGCTGCTCTGGTAACCATGTACATTTTTCCTATTTAAGAAATTTACAATAATGTTGTTAATTATAAGAAAAATTAATTAATCAAGTCAATAAGATAATACTCCAAATTAATTATTTCGTAGAACAACTTACCAAAAATGATTTTAACATCCTCTCAATTGCCTCTTTATATTTTCTAACAGCCGTCCAATTCTTCCAGCTGCTGGTGAAATTCTCCTTGATTGTTTTTGTGATGGCGGTAGCTATAGCCTTCGAAGGAAGAAACCTGCATTAAAAAAAGATGAATTTTATTACACCAAATTATATAAGTTATATAAAAGGCAACAAAAATAAATTAATAAATAATATATATACTTACGAATCGCCAGCAGTCTCCAATATGATACGCCCATCAGTTGTATACCTCACCACCTCGCGGTCAACAGTGAATGTGCGTACCCCATCTGCATCAACATCTGTCGGGGCTAAGCCCTCAGTACCAGCAGGAATCATTGGGTCCCCTGCAGTACTAGTACTAGCACCCTCAGACCCAAGTGGTGGCAAATATCTGCCACCAGAAACAACAACACGAGCAGGCTGAACACAACGCCCTAGGCGAGTAGAAGTCTTCTGCCTGCTAGTGCTGGTGGCGTCACCCGTGAGAGGTGGAGGAACATATGCATCGTCATCGGATCCTGAGTGAGATGCCATGAGCGTAGAGAGAAGAGATTTAGTAGAGAGAAGAAGAGAATTCGTATGAGGAAGAGAGGAATTTCAAGAAGAGATTTAGTAGAGAGAATGAGAGTATTGGTAGAGGTGTGAAGAAGAAGAAGTGAAGAAGGGATTTGTATAGAAGAAACGAAGTCAAACGGTCAAAAGGCAGAATCCGCCGGAAATGTCATTTTCCGGCGGATTTAGGGGATTTCCGGCGAATCAGGGGATTTCCGGCGGATTTTCAAGGATTTCCGGCAGATTTTCAAAAACCAAATCCCCCGCTTTTTCATAAAAAATCCGCCGGAAATGACGTTTCCGGCGGATTTTAGTCGGGTTGGCATTTCCAGCAGATTTTTACGCATTTCCGGCGGATTTCCGAAATTCAAAATTGGCGGTTCTTTTAACTATCCGCCGGAAATGACCTTACCGGCGGATTTTTTTAAAATAAAATAAAATAAAATTTTCGTAGACCCAAATCCGCCGGAAATGTTGCGGAGGAAAAAAATCCGCCGAAAAATCCAACAAATCCGCCGGTAAGTCCTTAAATCCGCCGGAAATTTTTCGGCGAATAAAAATCCACCAGAAAGTCCTGGCCGGAAAAATCAGTTTTTCTTGTAGTGTACTGTGAATGCGAACTTCATGTGAGTCGGAAATTGTTTGCTATTTCTCAATGTTCTCAATGGAAATCATTTGTATATTTATTTACGGATATACTTACAACTTAATTTACTTTAATTAATTAATTCAGTTTTTGATTTTTTAAACAAAAACAATATAAGTTAAGAAATAAAAAGAATGGAAACTAAGTTCTCACCTTTAAAAGAAAAAGGTGCTACTTTTGTCTTTGATTCAAAATGGGTGCTATATCCGTAAATAAATATACAAATGATGATACTATCATTTTTTTGCCCTTCTACCAAATGTACCAAGTAGAAGTTTATTACTGTCTGCCGCATTTTCTTAATTGACGGATCAACACGTAGGAGAGCAACTCAGCATCACTCGAAACAAGTCTGATATCACACCCTGGTAGCGTCTCGGCCCAACTTTATTGACTAAGACCGATTTTCAAGATATTTCATGACTTCATTTATTAATATGGGTGTGATTAACTTCGGTGGTTTAGAATTGATTCTACTAAAAACTAAAAAATTTAACTTCTAAAACGTAGAATTGATTCTTGCATCTATATACGGACCATAAAAAAATACTTAAATAACTGCAGACTATCAAATACTTAATTTTGAAGACAAACACATCCACACTATAAAAGTAAGGCATCACTTCAACGTGATTTAAAAATTTCGGTCTAAGGTTTAGTTACCGCAATATGTTCTTTCACTTCAAAGGTATATTTACTTAACAATTCTCATAATATAGACTAGTTCTTTCCAAGCATATTCTGATCATTTTGTCAAAAAAAAAATAGCATATTCTGATCATAAACATGTTTAGTCTTCCCAAAATAATTTACATTAATAACTACTCAGTACTCACAAGTTTCATTGCATTCTAATATGCTTCCAAAAGTAATAGAATTATAGAGAGACCTTTAGAAAATGAGATATTATAGCATTGACATGAATAAATCACATCTCCATAGACTGCATTCCAGTCTCGGTCTTTGATTTCTTCTTCTTTTTCTTCTTGGATCCATTTTGGTTCGCTTTTTTTCTTGGGTTTTTCCTCTACTACTACTGGTTGAGTGCTCTGTAAGTGTTGATATATGGCAGCCAGGGGATCCGCTTGGAAGGAAGGATCTTTGAGGAATGCAGATAATCGTTTTCCCTCCTTTAATCTGAAGAACAAGAAAGAAGGTTTACAAATACAATTATGCATATCGAATGTAAAGTTGGCAATATAATAATTTAATTATCAAAGGAAGCACTCACACTAATTTCTTCCTAGATTTACTAGTCAGCTTGAATTTACGTGGTGCCTTCACCTCCGGAAGAGACTCTAAGAGTGAAGAAAGGTCATATGCCTTCAATTTTTTCTGCCGCCTTTGTTGTTTGTTCTTCTTCTGACAGAACACAATGTCTTTAGAATACCAAGAAAACTCATGTTTTGCATATAAAATAAGAGCGCCATACATATCTAAAAGAACATTGATTCCAACAGTAAAAAATATAGCAGTCATAACATCAGGACATTCTCAATAAAGATTTGTCTACAAAATTCAAGATAATTAGTATGGTCTGGTTTGGATTAGCTCTTCGCTTACCGGAATTTTTCAATTAAAATACAGTTATAAGTCTTCACTTGTGAAAATACCCTTATAAGTTTATAAGTGCTTATGGAAAAGTTAAAAGAAAGAGGTTTTAGAAGTTAAGATGCAGAAGCTAATGTCAATAAACTTTAATTTAAAAAAGGGGGTAAACAATTATTTTAGTACCAAAATGTGTAAAGTGCTATATTAGTAGTTACTAAATGTATCAAAACAACAAAAAAACCGCGTCAGTTACTTTGGTCTCTTAGTGGATTGATGTCAAGAATTAAAATGATATACGCAAGACACATTTGGGGATCAAAATGACTAACGAAAGACACATTTTGGGGATCATAATATCTAACGGAAGACACATTCGAGGATCAAAATGATTAATGGAAGCCGTATTCGAGGATCAAAATGATTAATGGAAGCCACATTCGAGGATCAAAATGATTAATGAAAGACACATTCGGGGATTTTTTTTCTTGTAATTTCTATACTTTTAGGGATTAAAGTGACAGCGCATTATATTTCATGAACAAAAGTGACCATTTACACTTTGAAAAAATCAATTTCTGCTAGAAAGTTTGGGGTTTATCTAAACCAGCTCTACATTATTGCAAAAAATCTATCTAATTGCTAGGGGATGGCCAGGTTTGAGGCTGCACCGGTTGGTGAAGGATGAAGCTGTTGTGGCCATAAACAAAGAGAGACGAGAGGAGAGAGGGGTAGAATAGAGAATATAAAAGGGGGTGCGTGGTTACCCTTCAAACAATATCATGCGTCGGTGCAAAAAGTTGAAGTACTAGACAATTGGCTAATATCGAATGGGTACAGGAACAAAGGGGGTGTAAGTTGACAAGGTGTAGTAGTCAACAATCATTTGTGAGTTCTTCCAAACTACCATTGCTACAGCAAATCAAGCGCACGCCATCTCATTTAAGAACTCCTATCTTGAAACCTTGAGAGAACTCAAGCTAAGGACAACGGAGTCAATGGACTCCAACAAAAGGGACATAGGTCTAAAGGAGAAACACGAGGAGAATCGGGTTGCAGATGCATTGCTAAAGAGAAAGTTACTGTTGTAAATAGTGTAGTTTGTAATTATTTATCCGGCCCAATTATCAAGCCCGTTAGGATTAGGTTTAGAATAATCTATTTAAACTGATTAGCGTTTGTACTCTAGATACAATTGAAATAATATTCAGTATATTTTTCTACAGTTACCATTGGTGCGCATGTTGTTTTGTTTACGAGCCCCTCTTGCGAAACCTCTGAAGCAAATCAAGGTTGTGTGTGGACACCAACAATTTAGTGGAAATGGTCCTACAATTACTTTACTCAGTCATTATCCAAAAGAAGGTACAAATACAAATGGCACAACCTTATTGTGTGTTTTCCCTTTCGTTGTATTCTTTTTCTCTAAAACCTTTGAAGCAATTTAATGTGCTTTCTGAATAAATGGAAGAGTAATCATAAGGGAGAATATATGAATATTAGAGCCGATAATAGTCTTCACCAAGCAATTATATGGGGAAAATTTATCAAGCTGGATGAGGAGATTATCAGTAGGAGGCTTGGAAGGGCGACTGTGAGAAGGGGGACATATGGTTTCTTGACCACTTTTATACATTCTATTTGTCCAGAAAATCTTGCAATGGGAGCCATTAGTTTGAGACGAGTAGGAGCCATGAATTTGAGAAAAGGGGTGCTTGGTGGTGTCAATCGTGCTTCATAACGATGACAACATTGCGGAACGTTCAAGGTTCAAATCATCTATCATCCCAAGTCCCAACATGCATGCTGATTTATGAGTGTCCCTCAATGGAAGTTTTTGGGTCAAAATGAGGTAATCAAATTATTGTATCTGTTGCGGGCGGCAAATCATTAGCATTATGGGATGTCATGGCACTAAGTTGGCAGCAAGAGTAGTTTTGCAACAAAACAATTCCTCTTCCAAGATAGTTTTCATCCAAGTTCCTCTATTCAATCAATCAAGATGGCTTGTCCTCAAGATAAAGAATGTCTTCACCAGGATCGCATGACCTCCAAGATAATGAATGTTGGTTCTGGTAATGTATTGAAGGAAGGAAATCCATTTTCTGGTAACACAAGTGAGCAAGTGGTGACAACAAGATCTATGGCGGAGCCTAATGAAGCAGTACTTGCACTTTTTGCATGCAAAAAGAGTGAGGATAATGGCAGGCCAGTTGTCGAACGACTCATCCAATGGAAGAAGCTACTTGGAAGGAGGATTTTATCATGCAGCAGGACCCTTTCCTCTTCCTTGAGAGTTATGGAGTTGCAACAGCTATTAAAGAACAATCTCCTTTTTCTCAGCCTTGAGGACAAGACAAGATTTAAAGGGGGGTGGTATTGATAGAACCCAAATCTGTGCCCATAGGCCCAAATATTCAGGGCCCATTTAGAGACACATGAGGCTGCAAACAGTTTGTTATGGGGAGAGAATGTGAGGGGTCTGTTATATATGGCAGAGAGGGAATATTTGAGGCATGTGAAGTTTGTTATTAGGATTTGGAAGACTAGAGTGTAGACTTGGAACAAAGGGGGGGAGTTATCTCTTCTCTGAGGAGCTTGGCTCTGGATTTCAAGGGGTTTTCTCTTATAATACTTCTTACCTTTTCAATCAATAATTACAATATTTTCTTTTCTTGATTTGGGTTCCTAACAGTTACTGTGGATCATGAAAGTTGTAACCTGCTTTCTCTAATGCTATTTTGAAAGTCCAGTTAGCATTTAAATATAAAAATTTATGCTATTCTGAAATTCGAGTTAGCATTTAAATATATTGAATTTCCACAAGCAAGTAACCTGTAATTAAATATTAAATGGGAACTCCCAAATTTTCTAATAAAAATCTCCTTTGAATATTTCTGTCAGCAACAAAACCAGACGAGCACACAGATAAATTTATCAGAGCAGAAGCAGGCAGGTATTAGTAAGTGATAAAAAAGAAAGTATGAGAGAAGTATTCAAATGACCAGGAAAAGATAACATTTCAAAATCAATAGCCAGTCAATGATTTGTATTTTGTAATACCCAGCATAATAAAGTTAACCAGGCATTAAATGTAGAAATGAGATTCTAACCTTAGCAATAGACTTCTGGGCACTCAAGGAAGTAACAGAATCTTTCACCTCTGCAATAATAACAGCAGGAGTTGGAAGGAGTAAAATAATCTGGACAGGTTCAAGTAACATGCGCCAAACCACCAACTATAAACAGATATCACTCCTTAAATAAACTAAGCAATGGGGTTTTATTTTTTTTCTTAATAAATTGAATTGTTTTGCACTTTATTAACACTACAAAATGCACGAGCCAGTACGAAAAACAATGATGAGAATCAAATTAAAGGCAAAAAAATTGATTCCCCAAACTTACTGGAATAAAATTCTAGCTTCTTTTCGAACTTGCGATCCGACTTTGAATCTGACCTGCACTCACACGAAAAATGACATCATCAGATCACATAAAGGGCAAGTAATCAAATCCGAATTAACCTTAACTTTTCGGTAGGGGCAAGTAATTAACCTTGTATTTGACTTTCCCATTGCAATAAAACTTGGGGTTTCAGGAGAGCTAAATCAGGGACGGAGGGAGGCAGACTTTGATGATCGAACGGCCAACTAAAAAGCTTAAGAAAAGATCATTGCATACTCATAATTATAAGTTTCAAAACAGTGATTACATTAGTAATCTATCAAAATACACACAAAACGTCTCTCTTGCATGTCAATATGTATTATCATACCACCTATGAATTGATTTAGTACTGACTCGCAATTTTTATGTCACAAATTTGAGAGAGCATACAAACAATGGACTCTTTTCTATTCTAACAGATCTCAGACAGTGTTGTCAATCGCAAATTGCGGCAAAATAGCATTTTGCTCAAATTCTGCAAAATTCTGCAAAGCTATAACACCACCATAGCCGCTATTTGACAGTACTTACGGGCATATCATGGACCACGGACAATAGTTGTTAGTTCAAATTCCGCTACCCTATATCGCTATAATGCCGCTATTTGACAACACTGATCTCAGCTAAGTCATGTAATCTTGACTCCATTCAACAATCAATACATCTCAAGTTTTATAAAACCTTAAAGGAACTAAATTGAACTAACCCTACCTAACACAACTTTGAAGCTAAAATAATTAAGGAGCCAGTCGTCACTCTAGTAAGAAACAAAGTACTGATGAGTGATAACTATCTTTTCCTTTTACTATTCTCAGCAAAACAAAATAAAAAAAAATCCTTCTTGTTTTCAACCAAACAGAACATCCCCCATATCAGAAGCACGTGAATTTCAAGACTATAAAAATATAAAAAATAAATTTGCAGGTTTATAGAGTATCACACTGGTTAGGGTAGAAAGAGAGAGAACAAGTGGGAAATGTGCAGCGATCGAAAAATAAGCCCAAATGGAAGAGGAATAGAGAAAATTGAAAATGTGCAATGAAATAAAAGAACGGTTTGAAGATTGAAAATGTGCAATGAAATAAAAGAACGGTTTGAAGAACAACCTGAGAGACGGAACGTGGAGGCGATCGGTGTTGTAGCGACGACGGCGAAGAGCGACAGCGAAGAGCGGTTGCGGCGGCGGAAAGCGGTACCCGCGAGTGAAAATATGAGAGTGACTCTCGACAACCTGCATGCCAAAATATGATGGGCTTCATCGTACTCTTTTTTGGTCAAAAAACTGAATTAATAAATTTTTGGATTTTTTTTAACACCCCCACCCACATAAACACCCCTTAATTTTTCAAAAACTCCAAAATACCCCTTCACTCCCTCACTTCGCGACCCTCTCTCACGCTCACGTGTAACACCCCAATTTTAGTGTATTGCTCCCAAAATTAGGAACCTACCCTATACGGTGGAGTTAAAAGAGCATCAAATGATATATTTTTTAATCAAAATTAATACTATATTGAAAATGAGGAATAAAAATACACAAGATTTACCAAGTAAATCATAAGTGTACAGCTACACAGTAACACAGATTTACGTTACAACACTTCTAAAATAAAATGAGTGTTAACCAATATCACCAGCATATAAGATCGAGGATACAAACAAAACAAAAACCGAAGAGCAGAATCTGTAATAAAAAAGGAACCAAAAGATGAAGCCAAGCATCAACATTGAATCCATCCAAAAGAGCAAAGGCCTATAATAGTGATGAAGGCAAGCAGAAAGACAGAATGAAGTCAAGCATCAAGACAAAAACAACACAGATTCATGTACAGATTATTTTATTTTAAAAAAATCATTATTTGTAATTAGTGTTGGCATATAATGCGGGCTAATGCGAAAAGTCCACAGCCCGCATAGGGACGGGCTTGGGCCGAAAATGATGAGCTTGAATTTCAAACCGGACTATTTGGCCCAACCCGTAAAAGCCTGAGCCCGATGTTGGCTGGCCCGATGCGGGTCAAATAGCCTGTTCTACCAACTCTACTTTTGAAACATCACACTCTAGAACAAGCTCGTCATTCTTCTAAAAGTCAGACATTATAAAAGAGGTAAGCTACCTATTTTTGTTCTTTTTCACGAGATGACATCCAGATAATCCCATAGCTTCAACTTGAAATTTTTTGACGACTTCATGTATAGAAATCGTTGAATTTGATGTCATTCGCTTCTTCGATGGAGCACACAACATAGTTGAATTTGACTGTCATCGGTCTCAGCACTTTTTCTACAACCATTGTCTCGGTCATTCTTTCGCCATGGGTTTTCATTTTATTCACAATAGCTAGGGTTCTTACAAGGTAATCGCTAACGCTTTCATCGTCTTCCATCCCCAATAGTTCGATATCTCTGCGTAGGGCTTGAAGTTGGGCTCTTTTCACCTTCGCTGTTCCCTGGTATTTCTGTTTCATGGAATCCCAGATTCCCTTTGTCGTGTCTTTGTTAAGAATGGTCTCTATGATTCCTCTTTCGATTGATTGAAAAAGGTAATTCTTGGCCTTCAAATCTTTCAATTTCACATCTTACATTGCTTTGGTTTGCTCCGAAATGCCGTTCTCAACTACACTCCAATACTCCCTCGAACGGAGAAGATTCACCATTAACTTTGACCAATGGTCATAGAAACCATCGAATTTGGGAACAACGGGTTGAGAGAAATGCTTTTCCTCGCCATTGTTGCTTCTCGTTCTTTTCTTGTAACAATCAATCAATCTCACGAACGCTGCTACTTCAGTATCAGGCCCAAGATGGAGCCCTGGTACAATTGTTGGGACAAGAATGAGAAGAATGATATGTTTCATTTAGTTACTGAGTGCCAATTGGCTATATACAGTGAAACGAACCGTTTCAATAATAACTAAAGAAATAAATAAATAATAATAAAGTTAGAAAAAGAAAAAGAGAAAAGATAAGTGGGTTATAATGTGTCGAACAACACACCCCTACTCATTTTTTTTCTTTCTTTCAACCCACACCCACACTCTTCCCTCTCTCCCGTAAACACTCCCCAAAACAATTACTCCCTCATTCAACTTCCCACATACACCTAGTGAGTACTTCTTCTTCCTCTTCTACCTTATTTCTTCTAGTTTTCATCCTAATTTCTACATGCATTGAGAATACAAGACTGATGAGTATTTTGAGTGGGGATTGAGATACCCATTTTTGGAACTTTTGCTCCTTGGAATTATTGGAGGTAAAATTCTATTAACCATTAGTTTTAAAGTGGATATTGAGTATGAATGTAGTAGGATAGTTTAGAATATCATAATCTAGGTCTTCTATGGATTCCTTTGAAACCCTAAATTTAATAATTTGGGGCTTTTGCCAAATTATTGTGTTTATCATTAATATGACCTTAAGTAGATTTGTGGAGGGCTAAAATTGTTTTTGTTGGTGGTTAGATGCTTGGAAAGCAATTTGGTGGCTCCTCTTGAAGGCATTGGAAGAGATTTAGCTCCTTCTTCATAGTTGTGAGTAGCTAATTTACAATGTGGCATTGTTTTTATATCATTTTTTTATGGGAGAAGCAATAAATTTCTTAAATAAATTTGGTCTACAAATGAGCTGAAAGCTTGTTTCTATTTTATGTATTCAATTTGTTTTTATTCATGTCTTGTGGTTGTTGTTGAATACCGTTTGTTGCAACGAAGAGATAATCACTAGTGCAAAAATGACATTAGAATTAGACATTTAAAGTCAGGCGCTCAGATGCCTGACTACATAAGTAGACACGGTGGGAAACTTGTAATTAAGAGGCAAAATTCGCGAGTTTAAAGGTCAAGCGGGTACGCGCCTGACTTCTAAAGTGTAGAAATAGGGAAAAAACTAGACTTTAGAAGTCAGGCGTGTATTCGCCTGACTACATAGGTGACACGGTGGCAAACTTGTAATTAAAGGTGAAATTTTTTTTCTTCTATTTTAATACTTTAGAAGTCAGGCGCGTGTATCCGCTTGACCTCTAAAGTCCAAAATACAAAAAAATAATTTTCGTTTACGCGAACCCTGCCTTCTCACTCTCAGAATCGTTAAGCCTCTCCTTCTCTCCTTCTCACCTTCTCACTTACGCGAACTAAGCTTCTCACTCTCAATCTCAGAACCCTCTTCTCACTCTCAGAACACTTCCGCTCTCTCTCGTCGTTCGCCTCCTCTCTCCTCACTCTGGCTCTCTTCTCTCTCACCTCTCACGGTCGCGTTTCTCCTCCTCTCTCCTCACTCTGGCTCTCTTCTCTCTCACAATCTCTCAGTCTCGATCTCTTCTCTCTTCTCGCTTCTACCCTCTTCTTCTTCTATATTTTCTCACCAAAAACCTAAACCCCACAGATTCTGTCACCCTCGCAGTCTCGATCTCCCTTCTCTCTTCTCGCTGCTACCCTCTTCTTCTTCTACATTTTCTCCCAGAAACCTAAACCCCTCAGATTCGGTCACCCACGCCAATGTTCCTCACTCTGGCTCTCTTCTCTCTCAGATTCGGTCACCCACGCTAAAAAATAGGTATTAATGTTTATTTTTGCTTCTAATTTGCAATAAAATAGATGTTAATCTGATTTTGTTTTTCTTTTGCTGTTAATAGGTTTTGATTCGGTCACCCACGCTAAAAAAGAGGTATTAATGCTTTTTTATTTATGTTTCAGTTATTTTAGGGTTTTGATTTCTGTTTCAGTTAGTTTAGGGTTTTGATTTCTGTTTCAGTTAGTTTAGTTAATAGGTTTTGACCTCTAAGTGAAAAGTAGAGAATAATTTACAATTACCAACACTAGTTGTTGTTTCTCTCTTGTTCAGACAAAAAAGGTTTAAGTATAAGCCTCACCAGATAAATGCCCTATCGATGAAAGCCTTTAATTTTTTTATATATTTAGTATATAGTATATGGTGAATGAATGGAGGAAAATTAAGGTTCCCCCTAAGTTAAGTATACAAGTGGATATATTTACAGGACCAGTCAAAATAATGCAGCTCCAACCAGCTGCATTCCCTCCCTACGATAAGTTCCTTCCTTTCCTCTAGCAGAACTTGACTTTGAACTGTTCTCTTTTTACTACATACTGAGTTTGCTAACTATTTTCTGTCCCTTTAAGGTTTCTCAAATGGACATCTACAGCCTGGGCAGGTAATGAGCTATACTTAGCTTGTATGTTATGCAATTTGTCAACTTAAGAGCCAACCAAAAATGTTCAAATAAAGCAACTTCGCTTGGTATGCTTGGAGTTGCTGCCTTTTAAACCAACCATAATTGAAACAATGCCATTCTTATGCATCCATTTGAGAAATTGCTAATCTTTCTTTGCAATATGAAATCGGGCTGGAAAGTTTATTAGAATTGTAGAAAGCCCCTGTTGAATTTCTTTTCTTACTCATTAAACTGGGATGTTTTAGACCTCCAATCCTTAACACACCCTTCCAAATGATTTATCTCATTCTCATGTTTACTATTTCAAACAAATTTGTCTTAAACACAATTTTAACCTAACTTGTATGTCCAGATCAATGAAAAATCCCTCCAGAGGTGGCTTGATGAGGAGCTGGAGGTCATGGTACATGTGCATGAAGTTCGTGCAGAGTTTGACAAACAAAACCAAGTGTATGTGATCAAAAAAATTCCCTCATTTTCTCCTAGAGTACAATATTAATATATCACATTTCGAAACTATCTTTTTACTATTTATGATTTATTATTTGAATATTATATTTAGTCATGCTGCACTGGAAGAAGAATTGGATTTCCTGAAACACCTGGATCAGTTTTCAGATAGGCAGAATATCCCCACAGTAAACAACCGATATACAAGGTAGAACTTTTTTATGCATGTGTATCCGCAGGGTGTGTTTCTATAGCTATTTTGGAGTAAATTATTATTTCTTAAACTTATTTTTTCTTGTTTTTCCATTTGTTAGTCTGCTATGCATGTCGCCAGATGCAAAAGTTGCGAGAATAACTTCTCTTGAGAACATGCTGGCCATGTCTTCAGCTGCTTTGAAAGCAATGACTTCCCAACTTAATTAAGTATAGGTCATTTGAATATGCATGACATTGGGTTTCTTTGATGGAATTTATGATGAGCCATCTTCTCGTATTTTCTTATGTTAGGTACCCGATATGGTGCTAGTTTGCGGAAGTAGATCAAGAAGATGTGAGTTTTGGGAAAGTGAAAGCAGGGGGTGCCTATACTTTGAAGTAACGCCTCTTCTGCTTCCTTTTTTACTTAGATGTTTTTTTCCTCCAATCAATAAGCTGACTTAGTTTTTACTATTTTGACAGTACCGCGAGTGCTGTGACTGTGCGGAGCACCATTCGTAGGTTGAGGGAACAAACTGAGAGTTGAGCTTTTGTGTTGAAGTTCTCATCACAGAGATGACTCAAGAAGGTAGAAATCCCCTTTCTCTCTTTTCTTTGCTGTTTCTGTTTCTGTTTATGTGATTGTAGAACAAATACTCACTTGTGATACAAAGTTTCTGATACAAAATCTTTGTTCTTAATTGTTTACAGGCAGTGAAGAAGGGAGACACTCTTTTTATTGGTCAATACTTGTTCACAGGAAGTGAAACTACTTCTGTATGGCTAGAGGTAAAATAAGTTTAACCCAGAGTGAAAATTTATTCCAATAGACCTTGACTTTTATTTTATTATTTTGGCGTTCTTCTGTATCTTTCTTA